>VBVQ01003199.1:0-20074 GCA_011636635.1 Tetramorium simillimum | reverse complement strand
CTCCCCCTCCCCTCCCCTCCCGTACGCATACAAAAGCGCTCCTTTCCTCTCAAGAAGTGTCCACTCTCGCCGCCCCCTACTTCTTCTCTTCTTCGTATGTGCACACATTATCTAGCCTAGGAGGAGAGAGAATGCGAGCGGACGTATGGGCGGTCTGGTCGCTCGACGGTGGCCGACATCTTCAAAAATGTAGGGAGCGGACCGTCATTTGCGTCGCAACGCTGCGCTGATTCCAGGGGATCGCAATTTAGAGGCCTAACCACGAAAGGGGAGTTTAAATGGCTTGAACAAGCTTGAAAAAACAAGTTGACATGATCATTTTTTTGTCGTAAGACAAATTCAAATTGTTGTTATTAAAAAATAAATAAACAAATTATTTGCAAATTATAATATCCATTATCATTGAAAATGAAAATGGTTATAACAAGTTAGTATACGACTATTTTTGTTTTTAATAATATTAATTAAGTTTAGAATAATATACCATTTATTTTCTTTACGCTGTTATAAAATATGGAAATATACATTCTAAAATACAACAATCAATATCCAATAATTGTGATGTTGGAACAAGAATATTTTGCTACCTATATTAAAATGTAAATAATATATTGTAAATGTAAATATAATAAATATTGTAAATACAATATAATGTAAAATGTAACTAAACAAATTAGTCTTTGAAAAAATGCTTTTGCGTGATAAAATATTAAGTGTCCTCTTGTAAACTGTAACTCAGCTTCCGCACATAATTATCGTTAATTTTCGTAATTTTCACGGCGAAATAACGGAAAGGCGGGGTCGCGATGAGAACCGCTGCTCGGGAAGCGGACTCTCGGAGCACTTTATCTCCGGAGTCCGGGATGTGGGTCGCGACTGCCGCCCGCCACGCGAGCCCACAGCTCGTACACCACTACTATCTTAAGGCCGGTCCACACCTGGTTGCACTCTCGCGATCTGCAGGCGCAACGGACGCGAGCGGCGCGGCGCGGCGCGGCATCACGCTCGGGACACACTCCGCGCTTCCTCGAAACCATCCCACAAGCGTTATGATCACCTGAACCATGCGAGCGACTATCGCCTTCGGTGTCTAGATCGAAGATAATGGCACGATCATTACCATCGCTACCGAGATATCTATCCAGACGGATAGATAGATAGATATTCGTAACATTTGAAAAAACTTGGCGGATTTCTCTTATTTATATCTACAATAATCTTCCCAATTAATCCTGATGCATCGGAGGTCAGAGAAGAATCATTATACGTTTTCACTGTTGGACGTTTGAGCGTTTGCGCGTAGCGCTCGCGGGGAGAGATAGGTGAGAAGGGGGCACGCGACGCGACGCGACGCGGCAAAATGCTAAATGCTAATGCGCCGTGCCGCGCTAAATTTGCATAAAGGGGCCCATTTTCGTATTCATCTAACGCATTATACAATCATCTCCGACTTTCGCGCCGGGCATAATCGGCGCGCGTGCGGCAAATTTGTGCGCGGCGCATTATGCTCCCTGATAGAAGAAGTTCGCCAACCGCGCGGCGGTTCCCACTTTCCATCCTCGAAACGAGGCTGCAGGAAGCTAATGATCGACGATCCATCGACCGCCGCCGCCGGCGTAATCTGCTTCCCGCAGAAAATGCGCAACTTCCTCCGTCCCTATACGCCGAAGAGGTTTGCCGCAACTCACAATCAACGGCTCGCAGACCGCCGATTTATGGACTGCCGCGTAATTCGCGGCAACGATGCGATTCGTGTGCGCCGCGCCGCCGCGCCGCCGCGCCGGTCCGGATATTTCGAAATTTATGTGTCCACGGAAGACGGTGAGAAACGTCGCAATCTCCGCCGTGAGAGAGAGATTTCCGAGAATTTGAGCCCGTTGCTTTCCGGAACCTTTACGACGCAGTAAATCGCGACGATACAGTTACGATTTGTATAATCGCGAGGCGATGTCTAAATCGATTAGTCATACAAGTTTCTATCGCTTTGCCGCCAGCAAGTTTATTGAGCGCGGGTGAAATGGTTGTCGATAAACGCTACAATTGTATATATTACTTTCTGATATGTATTATTAAAAATTTTTCTTATTATTATTTGAAATATATATATATATTTATTTTATTCAATATTTGCAAAAATATAATTACAGATTTATTTCAAATTGTGTTTGATTATGTTTAATTTGTAGTTAATAATTTAATTATTAATACAATCCGCTGTTGTTGTTTAAACTCTCATATGCAGATATATATAGCGGATTATACTGAATTGTACTAATTATTAAAATAAACGTAATTAAACGTAAAAAACATGAATAATAAATTACATGATAATATTAATGGAGCATGACAGTAATCGTAACTAGTGGTTTTCTGATGTTATATTTTGGCAATATATTATATACGTTATGATAAGGACGATATACATACATATATACCATTCTATAAATTTTGAGCTCAATTGCACACGAGTATGTCTATAATAACTAGAGTTTAGTCGTCTAATGACTGGAACGAGTTACAAATTGCCAGATAGTTGTTAGATGATAGCCCGACAATGATTATCCGATATCGTTAAGTTTAATGACAAAATACTTGCTTATGTCTCAATGAGTAATTACTAGGAAAAAAGATTCTTAAAGAATAAAAAAATATTTAATATTATCTAAATAATTAGTTTGGATGAGATACAGTTACAAAAAAAACGCATATTAAAATTAAAATCAGTGTAATGAAATTGTGGAGCGTTAAATAACACGTAATTTGCATTGTGCGATAAGCAACCATCGCATTCCTACATGAGAAACTGTGGAACACGTTTAAGTTTAATCATCTACTCGGACCTTAAATGGAACTATTTAGTGCGACGCAACTAGTATTAAAGCTCCAATCGCGACTGGTTAAATAGCTACCATTACGTGCGAATCCGATCTCGATTTTATCGGAAACTGTCGAGTCCAGCTAGCCAGCTTTCGAGCGGTCTAATGGGATGATCGAGGAAACGGACGGCCGGATCCGGAGAGTATCTCGCGTACTTTTTGTTGGTTTCGTTGGCGGCTTCACTTTCGATATTACTTTCGTGCCCAACGACGTATCCAGTATCGCTCAGTCCTTCCACGGCCAACCGAGAGAGTCTCTTCGCTTTCATCGGATATAAGCCGTGGAAGAAACTAGACCGACCGGCTGATATATACTTCTACGTACGCAAGTGCGTGTCTTCGGAGCGCTTCTTGATACGCTGTCAATCGCTTTGGTAAGGCCTACGGAATTTTAACGTGACTTTGAATTGAATGAATAGCGATATTTTTCCATTGACTTTTTTCAATTCTATTCTTGATAAATGATGTGAATTGAATAAAATGCAGGGTATTCTTTTATAAAAAGTCCAAAGTTTTGTTGGTATATTAAAAGAAGTTATTAGATTAATATAGTTATTTTTTATTTCTATCTGCGAAATTATTATTTATTATAATAATATTTCTTTTTAGTTTAGATTATTAAACAGATACTTATATTATTCGCAAAATTTATTTTATTAATTTCCAAGCTATTCCATGCAATAAAATTTGTTTTAATCTTGTTTATTTGGTACATAATTCTTGAAGGATATTTCACAGCTTGCGAAAAAATTGCATAAATGCGTACTTGGTATCAATATTACAGCTTCTTCGTTGTTCAAGAAATATGATTCCTTCTGAAATTATTTGCAACAAGAACGCATAATGAGGTTTAATTGGATATTATTACATGCTGCTTCGTGAAAGAGCCACTTCCCTATTTCTATTCTACTCGGAAAAAGTCAAAAATCCGCACCATATTCTAACGCCGGAAATAAAATGACATTTATTATTGATCCGTTTCAAGATATTAGTGTAAAAGATATCCATATTTAAGATATTAAAGTTCGGTACAAACGCATTAAATCAAGGATTTTAATCAAATAGATGTAAACGCAATGTTAAAAGAGCATCTCACTATACGTTAAGTTCTGTTTCATAACTGCGCGCAACTTCATAATTGAAAAAATCCCACCAAGGACTCTAACAAAAACGATAATTCTACCGCTTCTCGGCTTTATTGTAATAAAAAGGTAATCAGGACATTGAGCTTCGAGACACGTAAAAAATGAATTGCGTTGAAAATGTCGAACGCTATCCCTCTCTCCATCTCACTTAAGAATTATATTCCAGTTCCCCCTATTACTCTCGCAGACTTTTCCTCCGATCGAGTATCCCGAGTAATTAATTTTCGCATTCCTGCTTAATGCGCGTGTCTGCTCTTGCACTACGCTCCGCGTCTACGTGCCGCGTTTCGTCCGATATCCTCGGCGTGCGCGAGAGAGTGAGCTTCTCTCTCTCTCGGCCGTCCCGTCTAAAACGCGAGTAAAGCGAGACCGAGAGCGGGGCCGCCGATTCCTTAGAGTTAAAAGTAAAAAACGGCACACGCCTCGCGGTGGCACGGGCGTGTGTACGTGTCTCTCCCCGTACGAGAGTAGCCGAGAGCGCACTCGACGCTCGCGCGGAACGAGCGCGGTCCGCGAGTGCGCGCGAGGCTTTCTCCGGACCACCCCGCCCACAACGTATGTGCGCGCTCTATCTCGCTTACGCTCGTCCCGCTCGTCCCGCTCGTCGATCGAGCTCGTGGATCCCGGCGTGTATGTATGTATGTACATACGCGCGGCTGCTCTCGATCGCCGCCGCCGATTCCTAAGTCCACTCGCCGCGCCGCGCCGCGCCGCTCGGAATCAGCTCCCGGGCGGTGCGTGACAATTTAAACGGCGCCGGTTTCGCGATCCGGAGCGAACGATCTCTCGTCCGCTCGCCGCTCGGGCGGACCCACACTCGGATGCTTGCACCAATGATACAGAACTTGCTGACACGAAACGTTACTTGCGTAAAATACGTTCGCGAAACTGTTTGTTTAGCGTCGTTTCGAAGATAATACTGCAATAAAAAAAAATTCTGGTTAAAAACGGACGAATTAGAAAATCTTGTAGGATTGATTAAATATTCTGGTTATTATAATAGAACTCAATACTTAATAATTTATCTTAGCCAGAATATTTGATCAATCCTACAAGATTTTTCTGATTCGTCCATTTTTAACCAGAATTTTTTTCAGTGTGTCTCTGCCTTTTTCTGCATTCACTGAGGGAAAAGTATAGTTACTTCTGGACCCAACCACAATTTTATAATATTTCGAACAGTAAATATGACTAACTTAACTATATGCGTCATTATGTCAACCATAATTATCATTAGAATTATAAAATTGTGGTTGGGTCTAAAAGTAATTATATTTTTCTCTCAGTATTTATTTAATATACACCTTTGAGATGTCATCTTTTAATTACAATCGATATTGCAATCTTATTCCTATACATACATTATGTGTTTACGTGTACATAGGAAGATACATTCGAATTGAGGATCAAAGTACGAGGATACTCTTTAAAAGGACACGGTTGGCTGACTCCTCGCGCCGTTTGGGTGATCGTTACCGATTTGGCGCATCGGACGGTGTTCGTTTCGCGCCGCGTCGGCACACCTAGAGTTTCACGCGGCATCAGGATATATCGAAGATAAAAACCCCGTTCTCATTTCCTATATATAGAAACTTCAAGCGCGGTACCTCCTGGCAAAACTCCTAGCCTAGCTATCTCTCCTCGCTTCTCTACCCGGAGCGCTCGAAACTGGCCATTACGGACGCAACGCTCGCGATAGCGCGCGGATGCGAAATTCATTTTCCAGCCACCTGCCGAGATGACCGAATTCGCTAACGGCGAATCGTTCCGATCCGCAAATCGGGCGGCGTTCACATCATCTACTATGCATATTTCCAAACAGCAGCATCTTGGGATAAATTCCATCGAGAAACCGTCCGACTTTGGCATGATTCCTCGGCGATCTTGCGAAATAGAATTCAATACGATGTATCTTTATAAATCTTTAAAATATTAAAAATGGAAAATTAGATTAAATCAAAAATTTTTTAAATGGTATCGTTAATTAATTATTGCAACCCAATTTATACTATTTAGAGTTTGATTATATATATATATATAAGAAAAAGTATAAATATTAATTGTATAAAAAGACACTTATGCGCAAAAATAATACTTGTTCAATACATGCTGTTAAACTGTAATTGCAAAGAAATATGTCGATTAAGTCCTTTATTGAATACATCTGAGCATATACGAAATATTGAAAATTGTCGTGCAAACGGGAACGATTGTAGATTTAAACTAAAGCATTTCGAGATGTGGTCAAGTCCATTGTCCATGCAATCAAGATGTATAAAAAACGTTCGGTACACCACCTACTCGTTCGTGAACACATCCTACAGACTTCAAAGTTTCTCTTCCGCCTCGCGAAAACGCGTTTCACTGGCGCGACACGTTAAAAATTGCAATTAAAACGTGCGTCTTTTGCGTCCCGCGCGCGCGCGCGCGCGCGCGCAGTGGGCGACCTCATCGATCTCGAGAACGAGCATTCTCCGTTCGACGAGGAGAGAAAGAGAGAGAGAGAGAGAGAAAGAAGAAAAAAAAAAAAACAAAGTGAAAAAGGAGCGGATGAAAGGTAAACCGGCGAGTCGGCGGCCTGCGTTTCCGCAGTTGCCGCAGCTGCAGCTCGCTCGAAAGGAAGAGTAAAATGGTAATTAAGATTAGATCGCGGGGCGAGGCGAGAAGGGGGACCAACGGTGCCACGCCGACGATGGTGCGCCCGCGCCACCGTTGAGGAGAGCTGCACGGCCCGAGGGAGCTTCGAGCGAGAGAAGAGGAGCATCGAGCGGAGCGGCCACGAGCGAGCAGGAGCGAGCAGGAGCGAGTGAAAGTAACGCGCCGCTGGCCGGCCGGCTGGCTGGCCGGCCACGCGTCCTGCCCGCGCATAAGACGCACACGCGTGTGTATGTATAATACGTACACGCCCGTCCCGTCCCGTCCCGTCCCGTCCCGTCGCGCCGCGCCGCGCCGCGATGGACGTAATGCTGCCGCGCGGTGCGTCATTAGAAGTGTAACGCATATATGCCCGGGTCCCGAGAAACAAGGAAGCGGCCACGCCGGCCACCGCCGTCGGCGGCACAACGACGACGCGATCGTTAGGGTCCACTTCGCTCGCGCATACTTCTCCGCTTCGACAAACCGCGGAATGAGATCGCTCGCGGATGAGATCTTACAAACATTTGACGCTATAGGTACGTAACTGCGCAAATAATTGTATCAAATATTTATATCATTCTACACTGATTGTGAGAGAAAAATATAGTTACTTTTAGTCTCTCAACCATAATTTTACATTTCCAACAATAAATATGATTAGCTTAATTATATGCATCATTATGTTGACCATAATTATTGTTGTATTATTGAAATATTGTAAAATTAAGGCCAAAAGTAACTGTATTTTTCTTTCAGTGTATAAATGCCCCACAAAAGAATTTAAAATTTTCCCCAAAAAAGTTACATTTCTTCACAACTTTTTACGACTTTTCTTCTAAATAATGATGATATCTCGTTGCATTTTCCAGTTGCGATGACGCTGCGGAATAATTCCGCGACGGATATTCATTGAACGTCCCGCTGAGCGGGAATTGCGGAGTCTGTACTCTTGGAGCATGATGCATACATTTCTCGAAAAGAAGTCTCGCGCGCTGCATTTAATACGGATATTTAACCGAAAGCAATTTCCATCACGAACGGCATGTCGTACTGGAAACGTTCCGTTATAACGCGCGGTTCGTCACTCAGTGATCGGATATGATAGGAACTTTCGATTGGTAACACTCTTGCCCTCGTCGATTTGTAACGCTACACCGGAACGAATGGACTGCGATCTAGTTTCTACTGATCCGAATCGGGCAATCCGTGCAACGCGTTCGTCGACTTTTCGTGATACACAGGCAACGCTTTAATACACCCGGACAATAGCGCGAAAGAAGTGTTTCTGCTGCTGCACAATGGCGTAATCAAGCCAATTGCTCAGTTGGCAGTCAACTTCTTCTTCGACTTCTTCTCGTTTCTGAGAATTCTTTATACGAGAAGGCTGCCTTTTTTTATTTAAATGCCGTACAAACATATTTCTGAAGCCGGCGATACGCATTGGAGACTCAAATTAGTCTTATTTCAATGCATTTATTATAAGCGCAATTTTAAAAATTTTAATCGCCTCTGAAATATTTATTTTACCTATACTTAAATTAATAACTCAAGTAATATATAAATTTAGAGATCAAGTTTGATATTTGCTCTTGATCTCGTAATGAGATATAACACAAATTATTGTCGCGTCCATAAAGGTCTAATAGGTGCTTGGACTTGGCCAATACTTGGTCATTAAGCATCAAGGATGATTTCCACTCACTTCTATTAATTATTGCTTTGTAAAGTAATGGTTCCGACGCTTCAAACCGATTCTGCCTATTAGACGGCTAACTTGACTTAATAGTCCTGATTATAGAGATACCGAAACCATTAGGACAAGCGGTGCAACATGTAATTAATAGATATTACTCTCTTACAATCTATAGATATTACAGTACAGAACGAACTCGTCAAATAAGCTCTAAATTACATTTTTCAACATTCGCTGTAAATAATACTTAATTTATTACACATTCATTACATATATTGCTTAATTTATTGCACAATATTTCTTTTAATCAATTAAAACTGTTTCTTAATAGAATATATAAACTAAAATAACTTATAATTATTAAAGTATTTTTATATTGCATCTAGCTCCAACCGGTAGATTTACTGCTACTACACATGTTGTAAGCGCCCACACATTTCCATCTCAATCGGGATTCCATCCTGCAATTTGAAATTAACCGTCCGTCAATCATAACAGGTAACTTAACTGTACATACAATATCACATGTCAAAGATTTTACAAACAATTAATTAAGATTTAATTGTGGTATCATAATGTCATCCGACAACACTGAACTCACAGATCAACTCGAAATTACTCGAAATAACAGTGATCGGTTGCGTAAGTCGTGGCATGTAAATGCCAGGAGAAGCTTTACCACAGGATGTAATTGCAATTACACCGGATAATCTCACGAGTTTTTACTCTAATACAAAGTTAATGCTGCTTAATATCCGCGTGTACATAACGCACATTTTTTGTATAATAATACATAACTGCTCGTATCAACAATTATGCATTATTATAATAAATAATATTATTCGGAATTTTATTGTACATGTATACGTATACAATAAAATACACATATATACTTTGCGTGTAACATATTTTAAAGAAAAAAGACATGGAACTTAATCACCCCCAAAAAAAATAATTTTGATACACGTGGAATCCTCTAAATCTTACATCTTATATTGACCTCAAAAGGATTCCTCTGAAATCAAGAGAAAAATAATATAAACAAAAGTATTTAAGAGAGGAAAAAGTATGTTTACTTTATTGAAAGAGGAATATGTTTGCTATAAAACAGTAAGCTTAGAATATGAGATTATAGAAAAAAATTACTTTGAATGCAAAATACTTCCTTTTTTGGGGTGATAAACAGTTAATATTCCATATAATTATATTTAAATAAAAAATGTTTATCTTAAACGCTTCACTATTTAATATTATTACACATGTAATGTACATACACCTATGCTATAAATTATGATAACAGTTAAACACTATCTACTGAATACGGAATTTAATTAGCTTCAATATATGTTTTATCAATTTGTTTCAGATTTATCTTTAGAAATTATTAAACAGATTCACTTCAGATTCTTTTTTCGATTATTCAAAATATAAATACCGGATAAGAAGCAGTTGTTCTAACTTCACTTGTAGAGCAATTTGTAATATAATTTCACGAGCGTCTGCATTTCGCTCTTATTCGCTTCTTATTCTGTCTTCGCCGATCCCTCGTTTTTTCCATTGTTAACCCTTGCTGATATCCTTTGTACGAGAAAACAGGCATACCAGTGTTCATTCTTAGAATCCTTCGGAAATACCGGAGCGCACCGAGAACGCCGCCGCAAGACGGCGCGAGCCGAGGTAATCGGAGGCGTGGTGTGTAAATTTCATAATGCCAGACGAGAAACATTCTCCAAAGGTCTGCATACACATCACGGATACACGTATACCTTTATCGGACATCTATTGTAAAAAGGACTAATCTTTAATCTGTACAATAATTCACGAGAATGCTGTTGGATTAGCACGCAGTTAACTTGTACAATAAAATGCGGCAGTTTGTTGTTTCCGGCAGACGACGCGGTCATGCAACAGTGATAAATTTAATAACAACGCTTCGGTGGATGTTACGGCGATATTTTAGAACCGCGCGAAAGTGAAAGCGAAATATTAACGAGTCATCCGCATCGTGGGACAATTAAAATCTAATATTGCGTTATAATTCGATGTTATAATCTTAAAAAGAAGTCTTCGCTCACGGGAAAGTAACAGTGATTTTCTGGACCGCAACATCTCAAACATCGCCCCACGTGCTTCAGCAGCACGTGACTGATGCACCAGATACCGAGGCTAAAATTTTCTCCTTCGTTAGAAGCAACGTTTGGATGTTCAATCATAGATCTCATTAAACAGAATAAAATTAAAATTGGCCCTCTGATTATAATGGTTTAATTTATTTGTTAATTTAGATTATCAAAACTCAATTGGTTTGAATTTAATTTTCCTCCCTAATTGTAAAATACAGCTGCGCACCCAATTATAAGAACGTTCGATGTCGTTGTGTGTCGAATTATTTCACAAGAAGCCGCACGGTATTTCGCCGCATCGGACGTTTAATTAATTTACGACAAGCAATTTGCGAAATCGGGCTCCGTGTCAAAAAAAGTCGAATATCGTGATCGGTTATGAAGCATCTTTACGGTCCCTTCACGAACAACGAGCGAACCATGATGAAGCGTAATATAATATTTTGTGCATGACGCGGTGACGAAATATACAGATAATGATTGATACGCTAATGTCTGTCTGGAGTTAGACCCAATTAGGTCGCCGAGGAATCTAGACGAGCGCCATTTTTGTTTTCACCGGCGAGAGTCAAGTTTTGATTGCAACATCCCCGAGAGAAGATACGCGAATACTCAATGCTGCAACAAAAGTAACGAGCGTATCGCCTTTAGCGGATTTACGTTCGGGAAAGTTATCTAATCTCCTCTCCATGCGACGTATTAAATTAAACGCTTTGTTAAAGTTTTGAAGTAATAAATTATATTTCAACTAACGGGAGAGAGATAATAATGTGGTGATTTTTTTGCAAATGCCACTTACAAACCGCTCAAGCCGTCTCGAGAAATTAGATTTGCGATGGAGGAGAAGGAGGAGGAGGAGGAGGAGGAGGAGGGCACACCACTCCTTGTGGTGCACTGCGCTATGCTCGCGAGGATGGCAGGCGTGGGAATTCGCTGATCTATTTATTGATTTATCCCTCGGAGCCGACATCGTGCACATGGTGCTCTGTCAGATGCGACGGAAGCCGTAAGTCGATCTTCACCGAGATCCTATCGTCTTCTCTCCCACGCGACGCGGTTTCGTAGGTAGGCACGGGGAGAGAGAGAGAGAGAGAGAGAGAGAGAGAGAGAGAGAGAGAGAGAGAGATTCCTTCCTCTCTCGTATCCATTCCTTCGCCGGGAGACATTACGACCTGTGTCCGAAAGACCCGATACCAAACCGACCCGACCTTCTGCCTACACACAGCGTGCACGTGACACCTCGGCAACGGTGGGCTGATCATTTTTTCCCTTAACTACTCGAGATTATCGCGCGGCCGCAACAGTGTCGCCGGACAATTCCTGGTTCCTCGATTCCTGACTCATTGCTCCGCCCTCGGGATACGGCTCCGTGTTAACGTAGGTCGTTGAAAAAAGAATACAACGAGAATATAGAAGCTGAAAACAGTTGATCTATATACGGACATTTCTTCATCTCATTGCAATATCTAATGTGAATAGCTGCAAGGTCTTCAAATATATCAATCGGATACACTGAAAACAAATTCTGGTTAAAAACGGACGAATCAGAAAAATCTTGTAGGATTGATCAAATATTCCTGTTACTATAATAGGAATTCTGGTTATTATAAGTTATAAAGTATTGAGTTCTGTTATCAGAATTTCTATTATATTATATATAATAACCGAAATATTTGATCAATCCTACAAGATTTTCTAATTCGTCCAATTTTTACCAAAATTTTTTTTCAATGTATGGCATGGTTTAATATTTTTTATTATTCAAATGTTTAACGCTTGGTTTAATATTTTTGATTATTTAAATGTTTAACGCTTGGTTTAATATTTTTTATTATTTAAATGTTTAACGCTTAAACTTATAAAAGCTACAAAGAAAAAAGAACAAATTTGCTGTTTGTTCAAATTCAATGTTCGCTAATAAAATGCCAATTTGTTTAAAAAAAAAATGGATAACAGAAATAGGGCGATAATGTGATTTTTAAAAATCTTGTACAGAAATAAAATTGTACGATCTGAAAAAACTGGTCATATCTCTTTCGGATGTTGTTATCCTGTTCTACGAGTTACGCGTACAATGTTCGAGCAATGACCTTATCTCGCGATGAGATATAATATTACGATGCCTCAACATCGTCTTCCGCGTTCCGACGTGCAGTCCTTTTGTTTTGCCCACGTTCGAACTCGACGATGACACGAGCGAGCCGACGATTTAATTAAATCGTTTCTCACCTACGACCTCCACCTTTGGAAACATCGCATAGCGCTATCATTAAGTCCGATGTACACTAACGGACGATGAATCACGCAAGCGCGTACAACGTGTCAGTCTACATGTGTGAGAGTCAAGAGTAATTACAGATCATCTTTCTAATGGGTCGGATTAAGGTCGCTGTTAGGATTCGATTAGTGAGAAAATTTGATTTGTAATTAAAGTACGAATTTAGTACTTATTCACGAAAATGATATAAATCTCCTTGGCCGAAAATGAAAAATCCGTACGTAGTAATAATTAGAATATTTTTTACATATACTGTGTTGACAGGAAATATTCGTTTAAATCCATGTAAAAGTTCTATGGTTTAAAGATAATTTATTAAAATGAGGGCAACAGCGAGAACCTCCTGTCTCATTCGGTTTTCCTTTTGTTGCTTTTTGTTAAGAAAATAATAATTAATCGTTGTATCTCTTACAAAAAAAAATCTGTTTAACTCTCCTATAATTCATTTTTAACTACAACATCATGAGTTTATCCCACTTGCTAAAGCAACACTTATTCCGTCGCGTTGTAAGTTGCTTCGCTCGTGTTGTTATAACCTTGTCATAATATTATTCCTACGTTTCTCAAGCCTTAGGTATTTTTGCTTAGTTCAGCGGAGTGTTTTAATCTGATCTAACGCCATGATACGTTCGAGAATTAAACGATCCGTCGCGCTGACGAAAAATTCCAAGCCGGACGCATTTTTCTCGGATAACTTGCATGACCGTGCAGGAGGTTTCGCGCGAGCCGGCGCGGAGCGCCTTTCGAAACCGCGCGTTCGAGCTACGGGGCGACATTCTTTTCCATCGCTTCTGGGGTAAAGCGATCGGCCGCTTCTCTAGCTGGAAACTCTTGGCCGTCTCCCTGCCATCGCGCTGGAATTTGCATTTAAACGCCTACCTTACGTAAGAGCAACGAGGCAAACGCGTTCAGGAAACGCCGATGCGAGAGAGCCGCGATCCGCCGCTCTTAGAAGTCGCTCTAAAAGACGCCAGCGATTTAGCCGGCTACCGATCTGCGCCGCGCCGCCTTAAATTATCGCCCTCTTAAAATTGACACGGATAGCACGAGACGGAAATCGCGACGGAAACGGCGCGAGCGCATGCAGAAAAACGAGATATTGTGAAAGCGAGGCATAAAGATTCCGATTGTTTCCGTGAAAACTAGTATTTCGTCGTCCATCAGCCGCTTCGCGGTAAAAGAAAGTTGACTAACGCGAGCACCGTCGATCTAATATACTTGCTTAAAAAAATTTTTAAATCTTAATCACCAACCGCCTACACTGTTAAACACGTAGTGTCAAATTATGCTCAGTTTGACATTTTTAACTATTCCATACGTCGCCACTGCTCTAACTTAATATTTCATTAATTTTGACTAACATAGAAATTAAATTAGATAAATTAACCGAATATTGAGTAGGAACAATCGCGACTCACAGCAAATCGGAGTGTGCAGTCTCGATCAATTTCATTTAAATACATTATAAATTGATGTGTTGATCCTTCGTTTCATAATTACTCATAAAATTGAATAATAATTGAATAAAGAGTAGAAAGATGACTTCTCGCAAAAAAAAAATTTCGAAAACATTTTTGCGAGGGTTTCTAGTGAGCAGCATTACGTTCACGAAACTAGCTTCTTCGGCACCGCACAAAGGTATCGGCTCTTTGCAACAGGCTCCGATGATACGCAGGAATATGCCGACACAATCTAATCCGTCACGACGCGATGCACAAGGCGCTGACGCCCGATATGAATTACATGCGATCCGACTTTCTCGCGCGCGCTCGCTTCGCCCCGGAGCGAAGAGCCGGCTTAAAACAAAGTTGAACTTTCGGTAAAGCGTGATTTCCCGTCCTGTGGCGTGCGCGAGGATGCGGATTAGCATACAGACGGACCACCCATGATACGACCCTGCCCGGGCCGCGGTCCGTTCTTCAGGCACATAATAAGCGGCCGCTCATGTTGGATCCTCCGCCACGTACAAGCACCGCCCGTGTAGCCATCCGTATATCTCGATTTATGTCGTTATCGATCCTTTATTGGCGTCAGTATATATTACTCGCCTCGCGTTTCTTACATCGATCCGAGGTCCTTTCCCTTTTCCCTTCCTGTCCTCCGTCTCCGTGCTCTTCACCACGTCGCGTCCAACGACGCTTCCCCACCCTACCTATCCAAGCGAGACGCTTTCGCTCGTGGTAATCGTTGACACAACATCCTGCCTTGTGCTATCAACGGCACGTCAGTATGCGTCGGTTGGCGAATCCAACCGGGAAAGCTTTCTTTCGTCGGCCGTGTAGTACATAATCCGGTAATCCAACGGCGATAACGAGTCGCGGACCATGTCGCTCCGTATGCGAGCGCATCGACGACGTAGCGATTGATGAACAACCGATTGTTCAGGCAGCAATGTATATAGACTACGTTGTATTCATATTGTTGTATTCATATTACATATAGTCACATTCATATTACAATATTTTAAATATTCACGTAATATACATATATACTATATATATTTTTTTATATGATATGAAATATATAAAAACTATGTATAAATAAAGAAATATACTTTTCTTTTAGAGATATTAAGTATAATAAAGAACATTCTCATTTACTCGTTTAATTGGAATATCTTGTTTACACAGTAAAAAACATTTTGTATTTGTGTTAAAATTTTCCTGTGTAGAAAGTTTTGTGTTAAATTTCTAACACGGTCGTGTATTAGTTTAACATATCGTCGTTATGTTACTTTAACTTTTCTATGTTAAATTAATATTAACCATTTTTAAGAGTTAAAATAATACAATTTATATGTAAGTGCATGAATTCTTGATAACACATTTTATATGTTAAACTGTTAAAGTAAAGAGATAAATTGTGTTACTTTCTTTTTTATAACATGTTACCATGTGTTAAATTGATATAATTCATATGTTATTTATCATAAAAAGATCAGAATTAGAAAAATAGACATTTCTCTCAAATGTTAAAATAATATTTTATCTTAGTTACATTTAACATTATACAGATATCAATTTAACAGAAACTTTGTTTTTTGACAGCGTCCAAATGTTAAATTTTTGTGTTAATGTTTTACATATTATTTTCGTTACTTTTTAGCACATTTGTTTTGTGTTAAATTAACACAAAAATTTGAGTGGGTAAGTTGGAACACGTGAAATGTATTAAATTGAACACAAAATTTTTTACTGTGTATGTATAGTTATAACATTTTAAATATTTGTGTAATAATCTTTATTTTGAGAACAATTTTATTTAATTTAATAATTTGAATATAATATGATTTAGATTAATCTTTAACAATTTAATTATAATTTAGATCAACGATATTCATCAATTTAAATATAATTTGAATTAACAATATCTATCATTAAAATTTAAAAATAAGTTTATAAGCAAAAATAGATTATATTCTTTGAATATTACGTATGCCTATAGAAAGACGCGTGAAAATCATTCCTCACGACAAGGAGCGTAAAAACGTATCATTCGCTTCCTAGTCTGTCAATCGGCGACCAACGAATCGCCATTGTCAAGATTTTCTCTGCGTGACTGAATTTTTATACATCGCGCACTCTTGATTCGCTCGTGTTATACACCGCGTGGTATTTACGATTTATTCAGCCAAGTAAAACGGGGTCGTGTAACACCGACGTGATCGACGCATTTGAAAAAGAAAAGACATCCGCTGACGTAGATTTCGCGCTACCTCGTCGTGTCGCAATAAATCATATCGCGATAAATCACGATAGTTTGCATAGCGAAGCCCCCGCTCCGTACCAGTCCAGTAAAATTTACAGACTTCCTCGCGAAGTATCTTGTAGAGCAATTTCGAATTTTTTTTCAATGTGTTGCTCGCAAATATTGAGATGTTATTAGATTCGTTGATACCTCAAAATGCAGCATATCAGAATATAAAGACCGTATTCTTCGCATTTTATATGATTTTTTTCTGGTAATCTTCTCCATAATTCTTTTTTCTAGATCGTTATCGTCTCCTCGAAAGCGACTTCGATTTTCTTCATACGAGTTCGCAGACTGGTGAATCTGTCCGACAATTTGTTAGGTGCATATCGGTCATAAATTTCTCGCTTCGGATTGCAGTGTAGCAATTCGAAGCGAGCAATCTTAAGAAACAATTGACCAGTGAATTGATCTCTTAATAACCGAGCCACGGTCATTATTTTTTCCGTGTGACAGCGCGATTTACGTTATCATTAATGATGTATCAAGAAGCCGCGACATATCCTAAAATATTTTTAAAACGCCTGCAAAAAGGAGTAATTGGTATTCACGGAATATTCACGAAGACAAGCTCAATTATCATTTACAACGGAATCCAATCTGATCTGACAACCTTAATGACGAGGAAGAATATCGAGATTGCTGTAAAATATTCGTAACTTCAAGATGAAATCGCTATTGGGAGGCATCTTTTAATATCAATATTAAATAATACCGTTTCGTAAGAAATACAGTAATTTAAAAAATCAGTTACTATGTACATTAAATTTAATAATTGATTATAAAAACGAAAGAAAATGCTACTATGTGCTTAAATGCAGATGCGAGAAATTAATAAAATTTAATTGACTCATAAAGAGATATTATATGTCGTCATTTACTTTATAGTTCAACAATTATAATTATATGTTTTGCATATATATGAAAGTTTAAAAGATAGAATTAATGTCAATGTAAATCAAGATATTTTTTAATATAAATTTTATTGCTTTTTAAGTACTTAAAAATAAATTAATCAAAATAGCTTCTTTTCTCTATAGGATGTTCCGGAAAAAATATGTTATCCGATATATGAGAAATATTGATTTCTCCTCGGATATTTAAAAATAGATTACGTCTCTCGTCTTCATAACAAAAACGCATATTTACGTTCTATAGTGCAAATCGTTTTCATCCTCGATCGAGTGTCCTTAAGCTCGATTTCTAAAATCGCAAAAAGATAGAGCCGAGCTCGATATCATTGTTCACAAGATGATGTAACTGCTTGCACGTGACAGAAAGAAAAAAGTGTAACAATAATGGCGCTATTTTGCACTAATATATACATAACATTCTATATCCAGTTATGAAACTTTTAAAATATGACATATACAATATTTGACATATACAATAAATTTTTAATATACTTTTTGGAAACATTTCCTGATGTAATTGCAGATCAATATAAGAAATAATTATCTATTGAAATGATCAATAATGTGTATCTTTTCTTAAATCTGAAATATCGATATTGTCAAATGTACTGTAGAATGATTACTAATTGTTTATGATAGACAATATAGTAACACTTATAAAGTATTTAAGTATATAAGATTTCTTAAAAAGTAATTATAATTATATACAGTTAAAATTATTAAATTTATAATTATAATTATATTTGCTTAAATTAAAAAAATGGAATCATTATAACAAAATATATTTTAATATATGTTTAAATTTTATCATTTTTAAAAACAATGTATTAATCAAAACGATCGACTTTTCTACAGCATAAATTCCGAAATAAATATACTATTTAATACATACAAACATTGTACGCAATAAATATGAGTCATTAATAATGTCCTTGCTGTAAGTGAAAATGCTGACGTTGACGATCGTTGCCGTCGTAATCCGACCGTACGCGTTTAGTGCCACCAAAGATCATTCGACGTTTCCGATCGCGCCCAGAGGAGGAACACCTCTTACGTCGTTTCTCCTTTGCCGGTATCGAGCATGCTCAAGGATCGTGAAACCGATCGCTCGTAAAAACGAAATTACCTGCAGTCGTCGGCTTTGCTGCGTGTTAAAATGCAATGGCGCGCTCTCGGTACGCCATCCACCAAATTTTCATATTTTCTAAATTACAATAGAAAATGAAAAAAATAAGATTCTTATTATACAGTTTATAGAAGTTTAACATGTGTATGAGAAAGATCTTGTGATATCGCATCAATGTCAAATATAAAACACTATTTTTTTATTATACTGCAATTATTAAATTAGAATTATTATAATTGTTTACAAAAGTTTTGTTCAGTTATTTCATGCAGTTTATCTGTACCCGATAGAAACTTAAATAATCTATTTAATAATGAATTAAATTTCATTTTATTAAATCAATTTTTGAATTAAATTTGAAAACAAGTTGCGAATTAGTTGTGTAGAACATGGGCAGCTACGCCATTGATTTAAATACGCCTGAACGGAAGAACGTAAAATGTTTGCCGACCTCGTTGCATCAATGAATTGTTTCTCAGCATAGTGGGACATATAACAAAAGACCGCGGCTATTAAATATAATATATAGCTTGTATAAAGTGAGAACATAATGGACGTGGTCATTATTATGCTGAATCGGATGTTGCCGCGTTAATCAACCGATTATTCCGGCTGAAAGTTCCCAGTCGTTTAATTGTCAATTTACATCGTTTATATTACGGCGAGTGGTATATGCCGTTGCTTAACCATTTAATGACGCTTCGCCATTTGATGATCGTCAAATCGATTCAATGTTATTTGATTGTCGAATAACCACATTGAAATTTAGTAGCATCTCTCCGAACTACCGATGTCGACCGCCGGTCGCATCGTTGATGCAGAACGAAACGATTACGTTAACGATCGTCTTTACCAAACGCCGTCGCTTACAGTGGAGCGATAAAAAGCCGCGAGGAAAGTTGAGAAAATAACCGTTCGTAACTTCTTCCGGTATTGCGCTTCCAATAAATTACGCCGCGGAATTTTCGCGTCTCGCGAAAAGTCGCGCATTTTGTAATTGTATACAATTGCGGGATAAGAGGCGCATTTTCGACATTCGCGGCACGGTTACCGGATCCTTAATTATTCCCCAACAACGCGATAACGGACGTTATTACCTTTTATTATTCGCACCGTTACGACGACTGTTACCGACGATATTAAGAAACTCGGTTACGATATATATATATATATATATATATATATATATATATATTATCGGGAGCGATTCGCGCGCGCAGCGCCGAGAAGCGACATTGCGCAAGACTCACGTGTCGGATTTACGCAACGAAATATCTCTATTATAGCATCGCGCCGCAGAAAAATAATGTAACGTATCATAAGCGCCCCATAAATCATTCGTAAACGCATAATAATATCGTATTATTTGTCGAACGAGTCGACGCAACGTTAAAGAGACGAAAAGGAGGAAGTGCGCTTTTCAGGTCAGGAACGTACCTTCGTTAATCGCGTCCTCCCCCCTCCCCCACCGCCGGGCAGCAGAATCCGCGGCCCTCATCCTTCGCGGCCCTCCCCGTCTTCCCGCCCGCTCC
>VBVQ01003198.1:5806-20075 GCA_011636635.1 Tetramorium simillimum | reverse complement strand
CCTCCCTCCCCCCCTCAACCTCGTTCCTCCCTCGTGAGAGAGAGAGCCCTCAGGCTCCGAGTTCGTCGTGCGGCGGATCGGGCTCGCGGGAATTTTCTCTCAGACGAACGGATGGATAGACGGAAACGAGAGCTCGATCCGGCGAACGGGTTGTTCGATTTAATCTACGTATTCGAGAAGTGGTCCTCCACGGAATTTCAAGTGTAAGACGAGACCGTAATATTAGACGCTCACGCATCGGGGTAGCCGATGCTTTTCCATGGATTATTGTTATCAGCTCGTTGTAATTATTCTAATACGATCCAGTATTCATGTATAGATGTGTGCGTAAAATTTAATAATATTAATGGAGAATCCTTCTCTGTCGGGTACTTTTTGAAAAAGCTAGTAGATTAGAATATCAGAGAAAGAGAGCAACAGAGAAAAAAGTAAGCAACAGTAGAACGAGA
Source organism: Tetramorium simillimum (assembly GCA_011636635.1). NCBI lineage: Eukaryota > Metazoa > Arthropoda > Insecta > Hymenoptera > Formicidae > Tetramorium > Tetramorium simillimum. The sequence continues at coordinate 19,626 of VBVQ01003198.1, read as the reverse complement.
GGGGGTAGCAGGTAAAGATAAAAGATGAAATGGAATTTCAGGCAGAGAGAAAATCTTCGGAATTATTATTCTCGTTATTCATTCAAAGCCGATTTCTTCGTCTTTTTCTATCCGCGGTAACGACGGTGTCTCCTTTAGGATCTCAACGACGGTTCTTCGGCCGATTCTTACGAGCATTTCTGTGCCGGGCACACACATATTTGCCTGGAACGAGTTGCATTTCGGCGTGGCAATACCTTTATATCGATTTTACGGCAGGCAGAGGCCGACGGTCTCGTTGCATGCGCAGCGGTCACTAACGAATGCGTTCATGCTGCTTCGAAAAACGGCTTGCGCAAAAAGCCACCTTTAAAAGCATATAAAGTTCGAATGTGGTTTCTCTGCTCTCGGCTCTGAAATTTCGCGAAATCTCTAAAGTCTAAGTTAATGTAGAAACGGTTAAGTCGATTATCATATCGTCCGATATTAATATATTTTAAGTATATTTTTCAACGAATATTAAATCCATATTTTGATGATCTTTTTACAAATATATAGGTATAGGTTTTATTTTACATTTAAAAATAACAATTTAGTTTATATCAACAAGATGTGTGTAAAAGAGAGAGAGAGCAAATGTGAGAAAAAAAGAGTCTACTTGCTTTCCTTTCTCTATATAAAATGAAAAACTATTTTTCTAAATATAACCGACAATATTGTTGGACGCTTCAGTGTTACGAAAAAATGGGAGATATGGAAAGAGGGAATAAAAACACGATGGTAATCGCGAGGAAAGTTTAACCGACTATTTGGAAATGTCTCGAAGCTGAGAATAACGAGACGCGGGGAAATCCGATGAATGTAGCCCCGAGAAGACGCAAAGTCGATCGACATGCACATACGTATGTACGTACGTACTTGCCGTCACATTTCGCCCTCGTAAACAGCCGCGTAAATAAAACTCGTGGCAGCCGCGCGGGACACGGTACAAATTCAGGAACGTATTCAGCGGCTATTGGGACGTGGATTTCCGCCGGTGGCCGGGAACACCGTCGCCGAGCAACGGGCTATTTATTACCCTTCTCGCCACGAGCGGTCCACCCCCTTCTTGATGCATATAAACATGAAGAACGCCGCTGCGGCGGCTGCGCATAAACGCCGTAAGAATTTCACGGATTTTCCCCGGCACACCGGTCAAACGCTGCCATCTTTCGCGAAATTTATATACGGTGAATAAACTACTTTAGCATACGTATGATTTCAACCGACACCCCGTCTCCTCGTCTCTCCCTCTCTCTTCTCGTGTCACTTTAATCCGCCGTTTATGCGCATCTCCATGGCGGTGACATCGCGACTCGAGTGGCGCTCGGGCTAGTAAAATTTTCAAAATGTACCGAGTCCCGTTTCAGACTCGGTAATTTGAGGACGTAAAAGCGTCACTCGCCATTTCCCGGCGTTTTCCATCGACGTTGCATATTCCGGACGGCGCGGCGCGGCGCGGCGCGGCGGAGACACAGCCGGTGATGGAAACGCCGTGAGGAAGGGGAGGAGGGACGCCGCTCGGTTCCTGACGATAACTAATATGGCTGACCCAGCAGCTCCCCCGGACGTGGGATAGCTCCGGCGCGGACGGTACACTTTGATGGCTTACCGAGACTCCTATCGGTCATATTAAGTAGCCGGGCATCGGACCCCCCGTCGATCCTGCCTAACGGCGAGGAGAGATGGAGCCCATCCTTCAGCCCGCAACTTATTCGTGCGGCCACTCGCTGCCGGGGACCGCACCCTTAAATCTTCGACCCCCTTGACCCCCATCGGGCTGGACGCACCGCGCCGCGCCACGCCGCAGCTATATATATCGACGAGGATGGAAATTCGAGAAGAGCGCTCGTCCTCCATGTTTATGAGAGTACGTGCGATCTGGTTTAGGCTCCGGGAACGCCAAAGTCCATCGTGCCGCACGCGATTCAAAAGGGCCGGAAGTGCCGGGTCTCAAGACGCGGAGGAGGCTCCTGCGGATTCATTCGAGTGAAAATGGCGGATGCGATACGAGGGGGAGGGGTGGGGTTGCCCCATTTGCCGCGTGACGCAAAAAGAGGTCGCGCATGAATACATTGAATGTTTATAAATCTGGATGAGTATAAATCTAAATTCGACCGCGTGTGCAACCATCCGCAAGATGCAATATCATGCGAGCTGATGTGAACACGATTCGCCGTAATTGATTGGGGAATATTTCAGGAATATTCTGGAATTTATACTCTCTATTGCAATACTGCGTATACATATTAAAGGCCGCATTTATACCACGCATTTCGCACTGTAGGATGCGTATGTATTTAATGTGCAATGTAATCTCTACATATTAAAGGAGAGACCATATATTCTGTATTGGAGAATATTAAATTTACCGAAGACTATAGCAATATAGCATAATATAAATAGATACTAGATTCGTTGAAATACATGGGACAATTATAATATCATTAATAATCCGAATTAGCTAATAGTATAGTATTAATTGCGATAACGCGAACATTGCAAAAATTCTCAGGGCATTAGAATCTCGATGTGGGCGCGATTACCCTCGAAAATTATGTATCAATTCTGCAGCAAATATATTTCCGATATATGTATATCGGTTTAATATGTAGGTTTTCTCATCGTAAATCTTTACAAACCATTTATAACGCAATAGCCCGGAAGAACGTGATGAATCCGACGGTACAACGTTAGATATAAATTCCCACGCATTCAGCGGCGGCGGAAAGCTACTTCGCGGAGGGAAGGGGCGTTATGCCTGATGCCGAAAGAGAAACTCCCGGAGTGGTTTTCTGTCTTCGTCCGCGGACTGCCGGGCAAAGTCGTCCGATTATCGAGTTTCGCGAAGTCGGACGTCGTTACAGCGTGAAATTAAAGCCAGGGCGGCTTCGCCTCTCCTCCCTCCCTACCGCTACGGGGGATATTCCGCGAGGACTGAACATCGGTAACGAGGCACTCGAGTCCGAGCGTCGACAGCTCGCGGAGGCCAACTTATCAGAACTCACAAATAAGGCCGGCGTTCTCCGAATATCCTCGATGCGAAATTCTAGACGCCGGAGTGTTCGCGATGAATTTTTCAACGTTCCTTTTTTTTTTTTTCATCGCGCTCGCGGCCAACATCTCTTTCTCGGTTACGAAAATCTCTCTCGTTCCGCGCTTGATTCGCTCCATCCCTCTCGCTCCTTCTGTCCCTCTTATTGCCTCTACTCTGTTTCTATTTCCGCAGTTTTCCATCCTCTCTCTCTTTCCAGCTCGTTCGGCCATTATTCTAATGAAAATATGATGAGATATCATTTCGCCGACTGATTGCCCTCATTACCGGACAATGCCCGCCGGCTGTGCCGGCATTTCCGGCATCGCGCGCTCTACCTTTGATTTAAATAGCGGACGTTTTCTGCGGTACCATTTTATCCGCCGGGAGACTCTTCCATCCCGCGGGGTCGCGTCCGTCCGCTCTTCGTTCCTCGGTCGATGGTCCGTGACGATCCACATCTACGTGCGCGCAATTAGGATTCTCGCTATCAATTCCGCGGAGGGTCAGCGAATCGGTTTCCTTTGCGCCGTTAAGGTCTCCGAGAGAAAGAGAGAGATAGAGAAAGAGAAACCGAAGGGAAACTCTGGGAATAAGATGGAAAGTCCGGTACTTCGGCAAGCGCGCTCCCGAGTTTTCCGGCTCCGGTCCCCCCTCCGTCCCCATCTTACGCCTTCGGTCTTCGTGACTAGAAGGGGTCAGGCAGACAATTCCATACCCTCCCACGAGTCTCAGGGGGAAGAGAAAAGGTTCGTCTGGGTTCGCTCCGTGAGGGAATAAGAACAATGATGACGGACACGACAGTTTCCATTTGAGGAAACTTCCTATTCGCCTAATGCAACGTATGTCGCGAGCGAGACAAATATTGGCGGCCGAGTTGAATTTAGTACGTACACTCGAAACGAATGAGTGTGTGGTGTGTTATATACGTGCGGCGCGTGCCTTCGGGAACTCGAGAAAATAGCTTTTTAACAAATGAAAATTTCAGTGGTTACACATTTCATACGTAACATTTCATGTGAGAGTGCGAATTAACTTGTTTCAATCGAAACGCTGAATTAGTTTCTCATCTATTGTGCATAACAGGATTATATAGATTTTTATGAAATTTATACTATAGAGAAACATGATTAATGCATTGCCGTTGATACTTAACGTAAAAATCGCATCGTCCTGTATAATCGCAGCTGCGATCGTTAAAATGACAATTAAACCGCAATTTCGATTTTAAAGCCATGTCATTCCTTGTCGTTTATCGCGATGATTTTTACGCGAAACTTGTGTGTACGTGCACGTCGGCAAAAGGCCACACGTTTGCGTGAAATTGTTTCGTATTATTCTCGTTGAAATTATTTTATATGCTGTTATGTATCTGTCATTATTTCGAACATTTTTCATACATATTCAGGCCGTGCTTTCAGTACATCTACAATTGTTTTGCACGTGATGCTTTTCGGCTCATAAATATCAATTTTTTTTTTATTTCTCTATAAGAGAACAATGACGTCTTAACAATGCCTAATAAACCGCTTCCACACTGCCTCCGTAGTAGTTTTTATCACAGTAAAAAGAGACGTTAGATGCCGACCCTCGTAATTGTATAACAGAAGAAACAATTTCGACCTTCTAGCCGGAGGAATAGGATGCCGAAAGCGGGCAAAGCGCGAAAGAAATTGTCTGATGGGTACTTCCGTAGGGTCGCGCGAAGCCGATATGGCTCAAAGGGGAACGCGAAGGGTAGAAAAGTACGGGAAGTCGTTCCAAAGGCGGAGATGATTCGCGACGAGGACGGGCGTCTCCTTCCCTCGGATAAAAAAATTAGAATCCGCTTTTTTCGAACGGCGTGATTCAATCTACAAACTAAATCGAGTTGGCGTTCGCGCCACGAGACGAACGCCCACCGGATTAGTAATCAGGTACGCTCGAATTTCGGTACTCCTTGTCGCTTCATCTCCGGAGGTTCTTCGAAAGCCTTAAGCTTATCCTTTCTTTCATTTTTACTCGACCTCCCGGCATCCTGTTACACGAGTTTTCCTTCCGACGGAGAGTCACGTTGTTCGCGAATTTATTTCTCGCCATTCGATGTTCTTTTACGTTGCTTAAACGCAGCCTCGAAATCGTCACGCTTCTCTATTCGACTTTGAATAATCATAGCTCGAGAAGAATGCGTGTAAAATCAAAATGTAACAGCAGGTATTGCTTATGATTGATTTATATCGTGCGGCAAATAATGTCAGCGGCCGAGTAAATAACTCGTTCAAAATATTAATTATCGATTATACCGGCCCGAACAATGTATTCCGCGCATTTTGTTTTCCGTCGGAACAATACGCGATGAAATTTTGATATGACTTTTATAACGATTCAATAATTCAACATATTATTTGTTCGTTTGTTTTGCCGACATTTTTGCCGTGCGCATAGAATAGCAACATGTCGGGCTAATGTAGAATAATGATGATAATGACGGTGATAATAATAATAATAACAGCCGTAATAGTAATAATCAAGCGCAAATGGCGGTCCAAAGAGCGATCGAACTTTGTCCATCGAAATATACGCGAATCCTACGCAATTCTGTCGTTTTTGAGTTGACATCATCGCATATCACAATGCATATTCAACGCGTAATTCCGTGAATTATTCCGCATAATCGCAGACGGCTTTGATGTATCGTCGCATCGTCGCCAAATGCGTCGGCCTGATGATTTTAGAATTATGTTAAAAAAATATATATATATTATATTATAATCTTAATCCTAGACACAGAAATAGATATTTATAATAGACGAGATTTTAATACTGTTCCCTGTTCCTATAATTTTATCTGTTTTTGTCACGGATTATACAGGCTAATGCAAAAATTTTTCGTGGAAGTTTTTAACATTTTAACAAATTTCTCCATTATTTTAAATTTTATTTTCCCCTCTATATGTTAAAAGGAAAAACTTTCGGATGTTTTCTTAAATAGAAATTCTCGCTACACGCACAAGCAGGCTACCTCTTATGCTAGTACATATTGCGCGGTTCAAGTTTCCGGAAGTGACCCGCCGCCTAAGTTTCCGTTTAGTCCGTTCTTCTTTCTTATCCGCCCTTACGGGCTTAATTCCCGGGAAAATCGGATTTTCCGGTCGATTGGAAGCGCCTTCTACGTACATAGGATGCAGGGGTGCTCTACTTTGCTACTCTTGCCTCCCCCTTCCTCTCTCTCTCTCTCCCTCCAAAGTTCGAATCGGCCTGAGCATCTCGGTACCTCCAGCTTTTGTCGAGTAAAATTCATATTTATTTCAGTCTCTCCTGAAGTCGAACACACGTATAAGATGGTAGCAAACGAATAAGAGAAAATGGGAGGAATGAAGTAAAGAGAGAGAGAGAGGGGGGGGGGAGAGAGAAAGCAGCCGCTTTTGTCTCGGTATTTCCTTCAGGACAAGCGAGCCCCGTCAGTCTCCTCTCCAGGAGAGATTAGAACGACGAGAGATACGTGCGCGTCTCCCGGTGGAAGTAAAGGAGACGAATAGCCTTTCTGCGAGACAAACTTCCTGCCGCGGCGATCTCCTGTCTAGCTTCGCATAATGCGGCAGATCGCGCGCAAAGGAACGAGACTTATCAAGCGCATTAACCGCAATGTACCTCGCGATCGGTGAGAGATGCTTTCTTACCGAACGAACGGAACACTTTTACGCGCGAGAGACAAGAGACGATATACTTGTCGTAATTTCTACCGCAATGCAAGATTCGCGATTAACGTACGGATAAAAATTTTGTCGACATAATTTCTTTAACATTTCAATTCGATGATGCTGCGAGAATATTTCTTGCCCTACTTCTTGAATTTCGCGTTTTTTCCCCCCCGAAACTTTCGCCTTAACGAATCCATTGCAGAAATTTATGCTCGTTATTTCCGCATTTCACGATTTGCGTGGTGGCAAATGATGATTACTTTTTCGTTACTTCAAGGCATCACGAGGCCTTCTTTCGTGCGTTTCATAGCTCGAAAGTAAATGAGAGAAATGCCGAGAGAAAAAAAAAAGCAATATGGAGGGAAGTAAACTCGGTCATTAGAATTGCCCTAAGGACCCCGAGCTGGCGAGCACGGACTCACAGGCATTATAATTTTAGACGCTCGGTGGCTCGAGCTTACGTTAAAACACTTTTCGAGCGAAGAATAAACGGAACAATTTCTGGTTAATAATTTTTTAGGCTGATGATTTCAACATACGCGTTATCTGCTCTGATGTAATTAACCCATACTTCCGTAATAAATTTCGTAATAAATGTCGATCAATGAACATAAAATATTTATTGGTTTCGCTAGAAACGTTTTGCTAAAATCATCGAGCAGCAGCAAATCTAATTCCGTTACAAAGAAGAATTCAAAGTTTTAATAACTTTTGGTGATATAATTCGCTTCATACGAAAAATCAAATTATCAAGAGCTATGATTGCGAACGAACAGTAAACGCTGTCGATCCCTGAGAGTACCAGATGCATTAACTAAAAAGAGATAAATAAGATATTAGAAGTGAAACTTCAAACAACTCGCCTGCGCCAGAGTGCAATCCACTCAATAATTCATTATAGAACGAGAAGTCGCAATTACGGGGGCAGAGAATCTCCAATTAAGGCACCTCCTCGAATCACGCACCCTACGGATCATAGGAGACGCTCTCGCAGTACAAAAATATCCTCGGTAACTTTGGTAATAATAATAGTAGTAGGTCAAATAATAAAAAAGATCCATAATTCATGTTATATCTGACTTTGCTTTTGTAGACTCTCAATTAAAAACTGTTTACTTCGTCCAAGTCGATCATCCTAGTGTTGCTTTCGTAACTGTTCTACTGAATTTGATCAGCGTGTATACTTTTCGCAAGAGAATTTCCGCGATAAGACAATCCTGCCTTCTACCTTTGCGAAAACGTCCGGATCGAGAAAGCAGAATCTTGTAAAGGAAGTCGACAAATTCGTTACGGAAAGTAGATAGAGAGTGGAAAAGCAGTAAGCAAAGACCGCAAAGAACGTATATATAAACACGTACACACATATACATGTGGGATGCCTATTATTCGATATCCCTTTGGCTTTAAATCAAACTAAAAAATAAGATTTTTTTAACAGTCTATCGTATTTTACATATCACAACATAAAAACATCTATTTTTCAACATTTGAATATTAAAATACATATTTTTATGCCAAATTTTAAGACTTTACAAATGGAAAAATTTGTTCATTAATTAACTTCAATTCTATATCCCATTTTGTAAATAACTCTAATTTATCATATAATATTTAAAAAACAGATAGAGAGAAAGAAATAATAAATAATGGGTAGATTTGTCTATCCATTTTAGATTTTGTTAGAAATTGGTTGGCTACAAGGATATTGAGCAGCTCCGAGACATTTCGTATATAAAGGAACGATCTCGGCGAGCCACGAAAATTGGTACGATTCACGAATCGATTGAAATGGAGCACAAAATCATAAAACCACTCCGCGGTTGCGAATAATGGTTTTTCGTCTCGGACAATCGGGGAGGAACGGGCAAGAGCTGAAAAAGAAAGAGGGAGAAAGAGCCTGTACATTGAGCACAGAAAATCGCGGATCGAATATCATCGGTTTCCATGAAGGATGTGTATGTAGTAACGCGACGGCGATTCTCCTAAAAGGTTGGTCCGTTTAAAACCTGAACTCCTTGAATCGCGGACAGAGAGGCGAATAAAGTTCGCGTTTTCCCGTCCTTTCTCGTCTTTTTTCTTGTCATGTTCATTCCGACGGATCTCTTCTTATCGTTACAATCTTCACTCCTGTTCGAAAGGAGCCAAACAGTTATTGTCGAATGCCATATTATTCTCCGATAAGACTGAAAAGAATAAATTTGTTTGGCCTTCGCGTTCGATAGTCGGCATTTCCGCCTTCCATTGTCGTTCTCCATTATCGCCATAATTCATTTCGATATCTGCCACGACGTTCTCGCGGAATTCCTATCTGCTTCTTTTCGGGAACCTCCATCTTTTTAGACCTGTTCGCGCAAAAACCGAACAAGAAAATAGCGCACTTTGTATCACGAGATACCATTCTCAACGTTTATTCTTCTCTTCTTACAAGCGCATCTCCCTATCTCTTTTTTTTTTTTTTTTTCATAAAGTTGTTTCTTTTTACAAAGACTTTCGCCAAACGTTTCTCATAAAGCTGTCTGTTTTCGTTCGTTTCGATGAACGTTACTGCGAACATTCGACCCGGAAAGACATCAAAGCGCGATTTGCACTACGCAATACAAACGGATTTCGCGAATTCTCGCCGACGCGAAGCTACAGGTTGTCCCGGAACGACGGAGAACGCCGAAGATTTAATTCTACGAGGCTTTGCTCGTCGATTTAACCCGTCGCGCGTGTTTTATCGCCGTGGCAAAGCATCACCATCTTTCGGAGTCGTTGTCGGCGGGGAGATTTCATTGCCGAGGCTTACGAGTGCAATTCGCGACGGACGGTGGAGAATGAGGAGGCGGCGAATGCCACCGTGCAGGAAATTCTCCGGGAACCCGCGAGAAAGTTAGATTGCTGAAATAGTTGCCGACGTTCTTATCTCTGTCGCGGCTGGTGGCCTGGCACGATGAAGAAAAAACCGAGCAGGAGGGGACGTGCGAAAGGGGTTAGCGAGCGAGGGACAGATAGATAGAGAGAGTAAGATAGATAAACAGAGTTTTATATACATGTATATGTATATAGATACACACACACACATACATATAATATATATGCGTTCCAGCATACTGGGGGGTGAAAATTCGCAGCTAATTTATGTGCCAATTAATTGCTAATTAAGGTGCCGCTTTTTCGGGCGAATTAAATTCTCCGGACGAACCGCTACGACGGTTTTAGATAGAAGCACAGGAGGGAAGAGAGTACAAAGCCGCCTTCCGACGTTCCAACTAAGTTGACTGTTACCTTCTTAACTTAAACTTCTCGCTTTCTCTCTATCGTTCTACCTCGATTTCTCGTTCACGCTCGAAACTCTTTCGCAAACCGGAAAGATATTCGCCCGGGCGACGTCCCGCACTTCTTACCGCTCGAAAACTTTTGCCCTCTGCTTTTTCATTGCGGATCAGGCTTCAATCGGTGGGTTTCTGCTCGCGGATACATACTGGACGCCGGATATCTGCCGCACGATCGGTCAGGGACTTTTAAAGGAATTTCTGGTCGATCCTTTCTCGCGAAAAATTTGATAGCGGACCGCTATTCTTTATGCATATTCGAAGTAAGTACTATTATTTCGTATCTTGGCGATCGTTTCGATGAGAAAAAAAAATCAAATTTTTCTTAAATAAAGTTTATTTGAAATTGCGAGGAAAACTAGATACCAACGTGTTCGTGGGATTTGCGAGTAAATTTTAAAAATTTTCAAGTCTTATCTTTTTCGTTCAAGGATTACGTGCTCCGACAGCTTGACTTACCAGGATCCATTAACTTTCGAGTAATTTCGCAATTAGGAACACCATCGAATTTTCGTTCCTTTTCGATAGAAAGGATTTCCCGGAAAGGGGATAATTTCGATTTCTATCCTCGTGCAAACGCGAGGTCATTTACCACTAGTTTCACGGACCGTTTTTCGGAGAAGGTAGGGTTGATTTTCTATCGATAGTAGAGGCTCGCTTAAAAGAAGCGCTCCTCCGGTGGGGTACCGACTTGTGTAATTTAACTGCAATGGAAGAGGCAGCCACCTACGGAGGGATGTTTATGCGTTTCCTTTAATTCCTCGCTCCTTGTGAATCGTTCTCTCGCTCCCGACTCTCTCACGGAGCGGTTCGATTCGATGTAAGGGTCGCTGCCGTGCTTCCACGACCGTTGATTCCACCGAGAGGCAAGCTCTACGTAACCGGAGAATGGGTTAGAAGGGAGACTGCGGGGGTTGACTGCGGAGCGAAAGCGGGGGACAAACAAGCGGAATGGAGTACGGCGAAAGAAAACAACCCTCCGCGTACGCGAAACAAAAGAGTCCTGTGCTCGAAACAGAAATCCCGCCGCTCTTTTTCCCCCGAAGCAGGAGTAAATATTGTCCACCCTCGGCGCGTACTACGCGCCCACTACCCGCCACTCGCATTCAGAGTTTACATCGGTTACAATATCTAGAGATTGACAATTCGCAGAATCTTTTCAAGCCGCACATGCTCCGAATGCGGTGCTAACGCTGACATTTCCGTCCAAGCTCGTGCACGATGCTCACGTGCATTTAATCGACTGTCTCGGAGTCGTTAATGGCATTCAATTTTTCTTTCAAAAGCAAATCATCGTGCGGTGAATCTTATAAGTCAATGTGAGTATCGCTATGAGAATTACGTATAATCTGGGGATTAAAATTATACGTCTATGGACAAATTTACATTATAATTATCGGTTTAATTATAATTTTGCATTTAATGAGTTTATTTATTAATATTATGTTGCTTTCAAAGATTTTTTCGTGTACTTGTATCGCTACACAATGATACACAATAGCAATTAAATATGTCCAGATCCAGTTCGTATTACCGTACGCAGCGGTGGGATTAATGGACAACAATCGCTCATTGCGATAAACAAACGGCTTATGGTTTTGAAATGCACGATTTTCCCAATACACAATGGATTGATTTTTGAATTCTATAGAAATGGAACGATTGGATGGATTATCCGCGTTGCACTTTTGCTCGCAAAATACTGCATACAAATATTTCATTGTCTCTCGCAATTTTTAAGTTCAATGGATTTTATTTTATAAACTAATATTTAAATGTGCCTGCGCCAGAAAACGTGCGTATGTCAAAAAAATAAATAAAAAAATATAAAATAAAATAAAACCTTTTATCGCCGATACCCCAAAGGGTCTATTAAATTATGTTCACACAGTTTAAATATTTTATTATAAAGACTTTTACAAAACATTCGCATTTTGCATGCAACGAAATGAAAAATGTTATTTATTTATAAAAATTCATATAAAATAACAATAAATTTCCTTCGATTGTAATTCTGTATTTATCTAATTAATATAATTAATGTTCTTATAGTTTTATTTTTAAATACGTCAATTTTATTAAATTGTACATTCCTTTCTACTCTCATTCTTTTTTATTGGCTTTATGATGGTGAAATCGGAGTATCAGTATTCCAGTTTCTATCGTCCCGAATTCATAACTTTCCATTCAATCGCGAGAAAAAAATCATTGAGGGAAAATCGTTAATGACATTCAAATATAAGAACGCGGATGACGCTGATATCGTAATTAATTAAATCTTCGTCACCTCGGATACTAACGTTTTTATGGCGGGAATCTGGAAATGGTGGTTTAACCGCGCGGTCATAAAGTCTCCGCTTTCTTAACTACTTCGTAATACGAGTGCCGGCACGCACACTCAAATCGACATTTCCATGAAGCGAATGCGAATACGACGAGCAGAAACCGGAGCTTATTTACGATGTCTATCGAGGCGGCTTTAGTTTCCTCGTAGTCTCGTTTTTCCGAGCATGCTCAATCGCTTCTCGAATTAAAACGTCCGAGTTGGCAAAAGTTCCGTCCGAACTACCCCGCCCAAAAGGAGAGCGGATTCTCGCGGAGGGTTGGAGAACGGGGGCAGGCGAGAGATCCCGGTTGTTTTCTTCGGGATTTTTCTTACGCGCCCGACGAGAGCACTCCGGCGAAAAAGTCGCTGATGGCGAATCGCATCGACGACGTGAGATCAGATACCGGGCGAGCCGGAGCAGAGGGAAAAAGGTATCACACGATCTAGCTTGTTAATTAAGTATCGGATTTAGCCAATGCCCCGATCGTTCGGTTCTTCGTTTCGCAGCGAAGTGCCGTAGTTTTGAAACTCGGAGATGACAGCAAAACAATCGGCATAAACTTAATTGCATTTTGCATCCGTCCGAGCACTTGTTCACTCGAATCGAATCAAAAGTTAAAATCATTAACTCCTACTCTCCTCCGACTACGGTGAAAGTTGGGTAATGTATTGCAATGAGATCAATTTGACTTGATAAATAAGTAACGTTACAGAAAATGCCTTGGCAAGCCACCTTTTATTTATGGACTCTTTCACAATTTTATGATTAATTTCATAACAATATGAGAAATTTTGTAATAATTTAGAAGAATGATCGAAAATACAGTTTGTTATTTTCGATCAATCTCGAGAGATTTGAGAATCGAATTCGAAAAGATAAATGAACAGTAAAACCATACTCGTTCAATTTCATAAATAAACTTTGAGTAAAAAAATATTCAACATAACAAAGAGAAAAATTGCGACAAACGGCAAGCTTTACTCGACTCATTCTCATAAAAATGAAAATCAATTCTGAGTTAAACGAAAAATCCATAGATTAAAAAGCGTCTCATTATCTCGTATAGTAGAATTTTACAAATCCATTAATTCGCAGAATTAGATATATTTATAACAATAATTGTCAAGATTTAAGTGAATGCTTCGCAGAAGTAAGAAATTTAAATGAATATTACAACGTTCTCATTAAAATAATGCCGTTGTTATAGCGACGCATCGATCCTTGCACCGTAGCGCTCTCTTAATTACCGCTCTGCGAGCTGCGGCAAAGCGGAAGAAACAAGGTAACGCAGCGTTTCCCCATAGAGCCATTGTTCATTCGTTATTCGCGCCTGTGCAGGATTTAACGCAATTTCCATTTTGAATACCGTCGACCGTCCATCGCGTTCTTACATCGGGTGCCGATTGTACGGCGGCAATTAAAACGATATCGTTACATCCCCCCCCCC
>VBVQ01003197.1:0-20087 GCA_011636635.1 Tetramorium simillimum | reverse complement strand
CAATCCCCCTCCGTTATACCGCCGCTGCCGCCGCCGCCGCCACCGCCGCCGCCATCGACGCCAGCGTCGCGTCCCTTCCGCAGGCACCGATCTTCCCTTACCTCGCCTTCCCCTCCCCCTTGTGCACGTCTCTTTACGGTAAAATATGTAAATCTAACCAATATTTCTAAAGATACAGCGGCGTACACGCGGCGGGGGCTCTTTTATGACGGGGCAGAGCGCGAAACCCGCGGATACCGCGTTAGCGCGGTAGCGCGTGTAGGTGTGTGGGTGTATATACACGCGCGCTTGTATGTCGATACCTTTTTATGCATGTATGTAAGGACCAACCTAAATACACACAAACGTATATTCGTATATAAACGCTTATACGTGCACGAGGCCGTTGTGGAAGGGTGAATGTAGACGCCCGTGGGTGGTGTGTGCTTGCGCGCGCGCGCGCGTAGATACACGCGTGTGTGTAAGGGCGAGTATTTGAATGGGGCTTGAATATCATCCATGAATATTTTGCAAGTTCCTATTTAAAAGAACGCGGAGCGCGAGCGCGCTCGCGAGCGCGTGGGCGCGCGCGCGCGCGCGTGCGGTAAGATATGATACCGGGCGGCGGACCACCTCGAACGCTCATGCGGGAGCGCAGAGACGATGGTATACGGGTATGAGAGAGGTACCTACTCGAGAAATCGATAGTAAAACCCGGAGGAGTACGTCTCGGCGAAATGGCGCTTGCAGTCGCGCACATTTTTATGTAGATATCGTTATCCGCTATCGCCAGCGTTAATGGATTGCGCCTTGCCTCTCATTGTTTTATGAAAATTCCTTAGCTCTTGTACAAACATTCGTAGGTTCTTCTCGTATTTTGACGAAATATTAAGCTGCCTTACAAATAAATCGCTCTTCCATGTCGTATCCATGCAACACTATTTTCCTGTAAAGTATTATTGATAATTTAAATTGTCTTTGTAAGTAATACTAAATAATTTTCAACCATCTTCTTTATAATCGATATTTTAATTCTATTGTTTGATATAATATTTTCCTTATCTATCTGTTTTTTTCAGTGGTATAAGAAAAAAATAACAGTTGTGGGATACTTTTAATTCTTATATAACAAATGCACGCAGCGAAATGCGTAATTACAGCTGGCAATTCTTTAAGTCATTCCCCAACATCGATATGGCGCGCACGTAGTGTACGCGCCGAAAGATCCCCCAGCGAGGCTTTCTTATTCGAAGGGGGTAGCTAGGAAGGACGGCGCACCTTTCTCCCGACGAAGGTGGAGGCGGGAGGACCAATTTTCACGGCGGTGGGATATATCCGGAGGTCTCAGAGTACCGAAGGGTTGGCGGCAAAGATCACAAGTAATTGAATGGGGGAGAGAGGAGGCGGTCCCGCTTCAACCCCCGTGAGTGTTCAACCAATTAATCCACTTCAGTCCCGGAGGCAGCCCCGCGAGCATCGAGCCGCCTTTTTTTTTCTCTATTACGCTGTAGACACAGTAAGACGTATTGAGATCGAAGGAGACACCTTTGGGATTCACAACATCGACGCGTCCGTCCCCACCTACCGTTCTTGCGCTATCGATCTTTTGGTATTGTCCTTTCTTCCGTGACTTCTCCTATCCCTGTCTTTTCTTCGTATTTTCCACCAGTTCTTATGTCTGTTAAATCTACAGAATTAAAACTTATATATATGTAGGTATAATATACATGCATAATATATAAAATAATAATTATATACATAATTGTGTATAAAATGTCGAATTGTGAAACAGAAGGTTCGTCCGTATCGCCACGATTTCCGAAACTCAAGGAGTCTATTTGCACGCGTGCTCGATGCGTATCGTCCCGGATTGAAAATCTGGAGCAGTGCTTCGACGGATAGCATCGTCTGGAAAGGCTCATGGTATCAAAGCGATCCCGCAACACCAATTAAGTCCCTTTCGAGCAAAATCGGGGATGGTCTAGCCAATAAAACAAAGTAAATCCTAGTCCGGTGTAATCTTCGAGATAGAGATACGATGGAGGGGGAGGGAGGGAGATGGGACGAGAAGGGGTGAGTTGTCGGTCTCTCGTTGGTACGAAAAGTAACGATTGCCAGGTACTCCTGAGATACGGCCAAAAGAGATTTTAACCAGACCCGTCGCAAATCCTGGATACGTCCCCTAATAATACTCAATTCCAATGTGGATTAATAGCGGTTTATTCCCTTCCTTCCTGTCCGCCTTCCTTTCGCCTGTCGCGTCCGCAGTGCCTCCCATACGTGCCCGCGACTCGGATCCTGAATTCCTATTAACGCCCTAGTAATTAAGTCGAGAAACTACTTAATCCTCCTGCACCGCGCGATTGATCCCGCGTGAAATCGTTCCCATTTGTACTAATGAATCTACATTGGTGTTTTGTATTTTGAGTTCATTGCCGACGAACGTTCGTAGGGATTGATCTTAAACGATCTGAGCGCGATACGGTGTTTATACATCTTTTTTTCTCTTGCTTCTTCGGCGAATTTACGTGGAAACTTTCCTTATATCGACGTACAGCACACTGATGAGAAAAGACGAAGTTTACGGCGGACGGTAACGGGCCGCGTTGTACAGATTGTCGAATCGGGAAAGGACAGGAGAGGGCAGCATGCTAATTTATGGCACCCTGGCGCTCCATTACGAATATTTATCCGCGGCGAGTTTAATCTAAACTTCGAGAGTCCTCTTCCTCGAGTCGCTCTCGTCCCCTCTTCTCGCAGAGATCGCCGCGGATTCCTTCCTTCCTTCCTTCCTTCCTGCCCGCCTTCCACGTCGTTCACCTCGTCGTTCGCGTTCCCGTAACGGAGAAACCCGGCGCCTTAACGACGTATTGTCTCCGCGACTTATCAAAACAATTCGTTGAACTACTACCCGTGCCCTCCGCCGCGACGAACATTGTTTCACCCGCCGCTGATTAAACGGGCCGACGCCATTTTCGAGATTCGTCACGCGGTTACCTCGATAAGACCGTAATGCTACAGTTTTCTTGATACATCGTAATGAGGACGATAAGGCAGTTAACATTGACATGTTTTGTATGAATATTTAATTAAACATTAGCAAATTATCTTGGGAGAATTATTTTTACCGAGTTAGTTATTAGAAGTAATTATAATTAAAATTGTTTATTAGAGAAACATATTACATGAACTGATGTGCCCTGGATATTGTTAAATTAACATTTTGTCATCAACAGAAAAGTAGATTTTCTCATTTACATCTTTAATTTTATCGCATGTGCTTAGTTTTGTGTATTTTCGGCTGTAATATATATTTTAATATAAAGTGTTAGTTTAATATAAAGTGTGATGTTAAATGTCGCCAAGATCTTTTGTAACGTATAGTTTATCAATTGGGTAATAATAAGATTGTAGGTTCGTCGAATCATTACTCTCACATTTCATAGGATATTTCTCGAACGTACAATTACGCCGCATTTTACGTTTACGAGACGGACGTTTCATCACGTATGCGTAAGTTGCCGATCGAAGTGTCATAAGCAGGCTCGTAATATTCGCTCGACAAGATAATCTTTCGAGAGCACGATAATTTCGTCGTCCCAGCCATCGTCCCTCATCCTCCGTTTACGGTTATATCCTTATTTCTCGCCACCCCATTTTTCCGAAGCTCCTTTGCATATTAACAATATCGCTCTTCGAAGAGACGGAGCGGTTTTAGGATAAAAAATTATGGAGACAACCCAGCCACCCTCGAATTTCCTCCATCTTTCCCACTTCGTTCTCTTTTCGTTCCCCATTTCGTCTCCTCTCCTCTCGTCCCTCCTCGCCATCTTGGTACTCTCTTTCGCCTTTTCTTTTTTTTTACGATACTGCCAATTACACGCCCGTTTAAATTCACTATCCGACCGAATACTCCGATATAAATTTTTATCGTTCGCCACGGGGTTCTGCTCTCTGTACTTGCTCTTTCTATTTTACGACACGCTTCAACCCTGCGTCAGTTGGCGATTTCTATTCTTGTCATGTTTAGTAGAAAATTCTTGAACAAGTCTATACAGATGTTTGACTTCTCTATGCCAAAAATTTTCTTAAAATTATTGCTTAATTTTATATATATATATATATATATATTTGAATTTTAATGAAGAAGACTATTGATGAAGACGATGGAATTGTCGAAGCTATCGACATCGTCGATCCATCGAATTCCACAAGTCGGCGTTTCGAAACTGAGGCGTGCGCGCATGTTTGTCGCGTTTCTTTAATACAGTGTCAACCCTCTGCCCATCCCCCGAATGTTACCCGGCGAATGTAACAAAGTACTCGAAGAGGAAGGTTTTCGAGGGTGATATTACTCTGTAATAGATATTACGTTCTACCTGCTCGCATATTAGATTTTAATATAGAAGATACGAGAGAGCGGCGCTGAATACTTTTTCCTTTGTGAAAAATTCACGTCGGCTGCAACTTTTAATACGTAATACCGTCGGCAGGCGCGCCGCGTCGTTTGCGAGCGTATGCTAGACGAGCGCATACGTATGCTATCGAACGTAGGAGAGACGTAGGCGAGGTATACTTATGGAACTCTCGCGCTGTCACTTCACCGAGAGTGCCGTCGCTCTTTTTTTGTACAACCGGCGAATTTAATTCCGCCACGTTATTTTTCGTCGGGACCGTTTCTCGATTTAGATCGCGGGTCGTTAGTGTATATTTTCATCGATGTTCCATTATTTTCGGCAATAGCATTAATTACTCTCCGCGTGTCATTTCATAAAAGTGCGAAATGAGAGTTAAAAAGCATGGAAATAGACGAATAAGTATATATTTAAAGAAGATTTTGTCACAGAAATAGATATATCTATATATATCGTATAAAATTTAATTTCGTACATAGATTTTATTTTAAAGAGAACTTTTTCAAAATTGACATTCCAAAAAAGTATTACAGATTAAGTATGAAGCTTATAATACTCTATTTAATTTTGGTCTGAAATGGAAATTTTATATAACAAAAATTCAAGATGATAATCAAATTTTCATATTTAATTACTATCTTGTATGGCCTAAAACTGAATGCAAAAAAAATCTTGCAGTAAAATAAAAGTTAATATATTATGATAAATTGACACCTTAAAACATACATGTATGATTTTCACGGCCATTTAGACTATTGAAGTGCAAGAAGCGGGTTAATCGGGAATGTTGGGACTTCTCTTTTACCGTAAATGCAAGTCAGTGGAAGTAGTCACGATGCGACGTGTCTCTGACGCGTTGAAGTTAAGTGGATGCGCCTTGACGAAGTCGATCTAATTAACTTCGAGGCCTCTCACCCTTCGGCCTAAATATCGCCTCCTGTCCTAAATGCGGATCAGTGAATTGCCAGAGACGCGGTTACGGCGGGAGAAAGGGCTGACGTCGCCGTGGAAGCTGGAGGCCAAAGCGCGGGGGTGCTACATAAGGGGTTGTTTTAACGAAACCAGCTTCCCCATCCGCCCTCGTCGCAGCCTGCTTAAACGTAGACAGACGCGCGTGTGGATTTTACTGGCGCGTGTAAAGCGGTTGTCTGTTCGGTTTATTTGTAATCAACGCGATCGTGCCTCGACAAAAGCGAAATATAGCGACGCTAAATGTATCTGGCGCTGCTGCGAGCTTATCTGTCAGTTCTGTCTCTTCGGGAGTACAGAAAAACATATCAAAGTTAGTCTTACGTTGGATAAATATAGTATTAATTATTACTATAAAACTTGAGCTAAAATCTAACGAATGTACGAAGGAAATAAATTTATGAAAATTAATAACTACAATATCGACGCAAAAATATATTAATAAAAATTTCGAAAATTGTTACAATGACATAAAAAAACATGTTATATATTTCTTTTTTACAAATTCGAAGAATAATTTATCTTAGATAAACTAGTTTTTGAGATATCATCAAATCTCTTCCTCGATAAAGGTGACATCAGGAAACCTTTAACCTTTATGAAAGTACAGATGCTCCACATTCTATTGAGGTTTCGAAGGGGAATGGCGCGTGTTTTATTCTCAATCGAATTCTGTTTTCTCAGCTACGGAATTCCTGAGACGTTCTACATACCCACTTCCAAGTTTACGATATGACCCTCTTTTGGGAGAAAAATCCAAATTCTTCACAAATTTTCGCCAAACCACAGAAGTACCGGAAATATTCGAATCTATCTGGCATCTTACAAAATATTGTAGATTTTATGATTTGATGTAACACAATTTTATTGTTTTACATACAATTTGTAGTAAAAAATAATAATTGTGTAGCAATGATAGTTTCACTGTAATAATAGTTAATCATTATGGTGTTTAGATATTTGAAACTTTCACGATTGCTACAAAGAGGAATGTAAACTCGATAGGGGTTCCATCACGTAATCGCGTTATCCGTCGCGAATACCAACAGATTCCTAAGACGTTCGTACCCGTATCTCAGCTGACCTGTTTCCGATGACCAACTGCGATTCACGGGGAAATACAAATTCTTCCGACCGAATCGGACGAATTCCAGTGTACGGGCTATTGAAAATACCACTTTGACGTGACCGCACGCTCGAAGACAATACCGGCACCGGTACGCGTCGAGTTTCGTTGGACTGGCATTTAATGTAAAATAATGTAAATACCGTATCGTCTTTCGCGATGTAAGTGTAATGTTTTTTCTCGCAAAGTGCGAATAAAAGTCCGGATATCATTCTTCTTACCATAATCATTTGACAATGCACAAAGAGCACACCTAAATAAAACAAGCTTTCTCTCTCTATATTTGTACACTAAAAAAAATTCTGGCTGAAAACGGATGAATCAAAAAATCTTGTAAGCGTGATCAAATATTCTGGTTATTATAATAGAACTCAATACTTTATAACTTATAATAACCAGAATTCCTATTATAATAACTAGAATATTTGATCAATCTTACAAGATTTTCTGATTCGTCCGTTCTCAACCAGAATTTTTTTTTTCAGTGTAATGGGAATAAATTTGAATTGCGTTACATTAATAACGTAATATTGATCTTTGTGTCTTTAATGAATTTTTTTTCTATGTGCTGGAATGACATTAATTTAATCTGCTGTTGCGATTGCGACAGCTTTTCAAGTTATTATCGAGATCCATCGTGTTCATTATCGGGAGTAATCAGCTGCAAGATTTGATGAAATCAAGTCTTGTTTGGAATTGTACTTGGCGGAAAATCGGGAACGTTTCGCGAAGCTTGTGAATGCAGATGCTGACACACCCACGCCACTGAGCGACGCGATATCGCGAATTCGGATTCGACGGTAGTAAACCAGCACTAAATCTTGAACAATCAAACGTCCATTGTTTGCCTAGGTCTGTCAGTCGACGGAATACCGATTCAGCGATTACGCTGTGAGTATATCCGCAGACGCATCGACTGTACACACGCAACACCGACTTGTGCTCTTCGTATATATACGTGTATATATATTTATATAGATACGTACACAGGGTGCGCCGTTTGTACACAATATTGTATAAATTACATTTCGAGCACTGACATATTGACAGACATAATATTTATCACGGTAATAATATAATTAGTTTTTAAATAAATAATTAATTTCGTTCACACATGAAGTATATCCGCCACTTTGGGAAAGAAAGTAATATTTAACGTTTGATATCTCTGTATATTTCTAAAGAAATCTCCGAGCGCTAATTAGATAAATGATAAATTAGCTGGATAAAATAGTAAAATACGAAACGTGACAGATACACCTTGTATATCTACGCGACATACAGCACGGCGTCGTTAAATCGCATTTCTCCATCGTCCCTGCTATCGTGTAAGTACAACGCGTGGCGCGATCACAATGGCGAATTTGACTGCTTTTGATTTGAAGGGAAACAATGGAGGCAGACACTACTTACTTGCGCTGTTATTTCGCCGGCGCTGCCGGCTATAATATTCGTAGGTGATTGCATACGTTCGCGAGGACGAGGATGGGGCTCGTTGCACTTTTATCGCCGGCACGATCTGCCGGAATGGAGGTGTGAACATTCTGGTTAACAGACACGGGCTTTATATGCTCGTCAGAGATGAATTTGTTATTAACCTCCGACTGATTGTAATGCGAAGATCCAACGTTATCGCGATTAAATCGAGGATACGTCGATATAACTCGACTGTTCCGCTCGCAAATTATTCTTATAGAATTTTATATTGATTACTTCTCGTCACGTGTACATTTTGTATGCAATTGAAATTCACAATTTGTTCAGCATTCGTTAAAGTATCTGCTATATAAATTATGATGCGTTATTGGCTGTTTGTTGTACGAGAGATATTCGTCGTATTCGCCTCGCATCGTTGTTTTTAAGAGATCCAGCCAAATCGGCTTTACCGATCGCGATGGCGGAATCTACATCGCTCTTTGTGCCGGGCTCGGCGCCGACGCGTGACACAAGAACGAGAAAGAGCGAAAGAGACGCGGAGCAAGAGAGAGATGGGATAGGAGTGGGAGGCCATTACGTAGACGTAATTCAAAAGCGGGAACGTATGCTTCATTTATTAAAGAGATTGCCTCGAAAGATTGCTGTTTCGCGCATGGCTACGTCTCCTGGCGCTGCCTTGCTTCCCTTCAGCCACGGTCGCTGGCTCCTACGCAGCCGTCATCATTATTGTGCCGGTGCCGCTGCAGCAGGCATTCGAATTACGGCGCGTTTATATTCAATTTGTTTCTAGAAATTACAATTTGTTGGGAATTGGCGCGGCAGACGACGCCAAGGAGCTGCGAGCTGCTCTCCTTTTCGCTCACCTTCGAGCCCTCGGCGATCGTTGCTCGCCTGGCTGGGTTATCTGTGCCACTCGATTCGATGATTCGAAAATATGTCAAACATAATGCTGATTTTAATAATAATCCGTAATTCATAAGAAATAATTTTGGCGTCATGCCAAAACTGCTCTTTGATAAATTTAATTTTTAATAAAGATAATTAGAAATTTGATAACTAATAGTTTAAGCGTATATACTGATCTTCTATCTATTACTCTTGTTAAATTAGATAATTAATTAACTTACAAATCAATGATACAAAATGATTTGTTTGGCTTGTAATCATTATTATATACAAGCCTCTTATTAGTAATTGCAATTAGCTTTTACAATTTTTTAATTGAATACGTAATTTTTTTTATACTTTTACAATGATTTTAATTTATTTACATAGATAATTGCTTCGCGATATTTGGTTTAAAATATAATTTTATTTATTGAAGACATAGGTATATATCTAGATTTAAGTAAATCGAATAAAATAGCAAAGTTTAATTTAATGTTTATTGCATGTGAATCGTGTATAAATGGCACGACGCCAGTATCATTCGCTTATATTCTCACCTAGTCCAAGACGCTCGGCGGGAATAGTAAGGTTGATTCGAGGGTTGCCCGTCGAAGAACACTCAGATGATATATGAGGACAATATGGTCTCATATTTCTGTCGCTGTCGCGGGAGGATTAAGCTTATACTCTTTCGCGACCGAATATCTTCGGCAGTTGTCATATACTCTACTGTCAGCACCCTACAGAAATCTATCCGCTTCCTCCCACTTCTTGTGCTTGCACCCTCTCGTATTTTTGGCAGCGATGAAAAAAAAGAAAGCAAGTGATAAATAACGGTGCCGATTCGAGCCTATAATGTTCATTTCTATATATGTGTATATGGGTATATAGGTATTTACAAATGGATTTTTCTATTATAACTTTACTATAATTAAAGAGCAACGCTCGAATTACAGTCACATTCTTTTATGAGTAAAGAAAGATAAATATGGAAGCAGAAAAATATTTTTTTTCATTTTTCCGAATAAATTACGGATATCCATTAGTTTTTTTGCCGCTTGCAAAAGAAATTTTCCTTATTTATTCCTATTTGCGAGATACATGCGTGGCCGTGCGAATGATACAAGATGCAAAGACTCACGGTAATGTTCTCTTCTTTGTCACGTTCTCTTATCGGGACAGAAAGTACGAAGCAGAAACGCGAGAGAAGGCGAACGAAAAGAGATGGCTCTTTGTATCGATATACAGCTACCCTCATTTCTCTCGTCTCTCTTCCTCCCTTTTAATATTGTATCTCGTAATCACCGTCCTCGTCTGCTCTTTCTCGTCAGCTGGTAGACGGCCATTAGTGGTAGGGTAAAAGCTATTGGAAGCTCGCGGGATCTTTGAAAGGGTGCAGATGACGATTTCGGTGGCACTGTGTCGGCGTACTTTACTCGCGAACCTTCCCTTCCACCTCTCATATCGCGATCCGCATATTTTTATATAGCGGTTGTACCTATGTTCGCGTATTTTTAATCATATCTTCAATTTTATCGCAACGTTTCATTGGAATGCATATTGCATATTAATATTTCTGTCTACAAAAAGCGCGATACGCGATTAAACTTTCAATATAATTCGTCTGATGCGCTGTTTTGCAATTACATGTTTGGAACGGAAAAAGTAACTTTGTTCTATTTCTACTTGCAGGCGACCGGTCACTGCGGATTTACGTTCATCTACGCCATTAGGTGAGTAAGTACAACAGTGTAAATCACGTAACATTGTTTTATTACTGTACCGTCGATCGCGCTGATTACGCAACGAGCTCGTAGCTAACCGGCGATGATGTATGTCTGATAATTGCCGATTTCAATCTACTGAAACAGCCTGCTAATAAATAATTTAATGCGCCGGGTTTTCGTGCATCGGTGATTCCGAGCGATGCACGGTCGGTCGGTCGGTCGGTTGCATGCCGCGCATTGATAGGTACAATGCGACGTGATTGTACCAATCATGCGATATTATAATCAATAATACACGCTATTAAACCCTAACTATGCACGACTGCTACCGCTACTAATACAGGCTATGCACCGGAGCGCCATTAAGGCTGCGACGGTTCTCATCCCGCCGCTCGGATTCCCGCGAACAAGTCCGTCGTCGGTATCGATGAGCAACGGATGCGGCGCCTCGAACGTTTAATCTGCGACACGACGGCGCGACGCGGGATTCATCGGCGGGATCTAAAATTACCGTGACGCGCGAGGTCGCGCGGGTAGATCGAAATAAGACGGGACGGTGAGAGCCTCTGGGTAAGATCAAGTAAATAGAAACAGGCAGTGCCAGCCAGTGCTCGGGGGAACGCAGCATGAGACCTTTGAACGTCCGCGCTGTCTTTGCGTTTCTGCGGATCGTAGAGCATAAAGGATCAACGAAACGCCGCGGTAGTGAGCGGCAGTAAGCGTCACGTGCAACCGGGATGCGCCGCGTCAATCGATCACGCGTCTGATTAACGTATTATAAAGAGATATCGGTCGTGGCACGCAAGATTCCGCCGCTGATACGCCGTCCGCGGGGGTAATGAGATAAATTAAACGGTGGGAACCGCGTAATCGGCAGACGCGAATTATTTTTAATACGATTCGTACGTCTGGCGAGCGCGCGGATGCTGCATTATAGATAAATTCGCGGGTTCAGACTCGCGAGCGGCGAAACGTTTTTAATACCAGAGGAGCGCGCGTACCGCGCGCGCTCCGGTCTCGGGGCCGAGAAACGAAAACTCTCTTCAATTATTTGTCTTCCTCGCTTCCGCGCAACGGGAAGTTTTCCCAATGGCTCTCCAGGTTAATACTTCCGAGGGACTTAATACTCTTTGTACCTATTTATGACTGCGAGACGGAATCGCGGGCACGTAATCTTCCATTATAATTGACCTTTCCGCCGTTACTCGTTGTTCCGCGAGTAGGTGCGCGGGCAGGATAGGGAAGGGGGTCCAAGACCTCGGCGATGGGCGAGGGGGTCGTCGCCGGGGCGAGCGGCGGGGGAGAGGAGAAGTCAGTCGGAGAATCGCGCCCTCCGTCTTCCCCGCGGCCGCCCCGCGCACCGCCGCGGGTACGCGCGCGCGTCGGTCGGTATTTATTTTACAAAACGTTTCTTCCTCACTCTTCCGGCCGCGCCCGACTTAATTTACCACCCGAGGTATTAATTATAAAAAAGTCGTAACTAAATGCCCAGCAGGACGGAGTTACGCGCCCGCCGGTCCGCGCGGACCCGGCTTTAATTTTCCTATTTGTCGGGGAAGTTAGCGTCTGAGCGAGCGCGGAAATCATTAGCGAAGTAAAAACCGGTTCCCACGCGACTTCACCAATACCAAAGCGACGGCGGGGCGGCCCACCTCCTCTCTCCCGCCCTGCGCTCGCGCTTATAAGGCGCGATGTCGTTACGCTTTACCTCGCGAAATTGAATTTGGGATTCTCCGCTCAATGCGGAGATAAAACCGCGTTACGTGCGCCGCTGGAAAGTCGCGCGCGAAGTGGGGCCGTCAATTAATATGCGCGACGGCCAACTTCTTTCTGATACACTCCCTTCGCGTCGCGCGGAGAAACACTTTGCCCGCCCGTAATGAAATAAAATATCAAGTCGCATACACGCTGCTGAACGGTCACGTCACGCAAATTAAAGATATTAATGATCTATAATTATATCGCGGGCAATCGTTTAACGTAATCGTCGGGGCGCGACTGTAAAATGCACGCTTTCGTTAACTGCGACGATACTGTCTCTTAATCATTACGTATGACTAATAATAACTGTAATCAAAATGAGAGACGTGTCGCTCCTCCTCGTTGACGAAACTTCTCTGAAGGGCGGGGAATGGCGAAGGGGCCGAGAAGAGAAGATCGGAAAGAGAGACGAAGATCCAAACGCGACAACGAGAGGCTCGGCGCGCCGCTCCTCGCTCCTCGTAAATAAATAATTAGAATCTCCCTTCAACGTCTGCAGTACGTTTCCTTTTTTTTTTCTTTCTTTCTTTCTTTACCCTCCTTACGCGACTTCGTCTTCCCGGACGGTGAATGGCAGTGATTGGCAGTTAATGACGATGCTTCACGGACTGTCCTCCACACCTCCGATATCCACCGTTTTCCGCCGGAACGAGTGTCCCTCGTAATTTCTATCGAGACGGTCGTGATTTTATTCCAGAGGACATCGCTTCCCGAGACACGGCCAATTTCTCCCGGGACCGTCGACGAAAAATCCGTCGACGCCGTAGAATCGCGTCGGTCTGCAGAAAAATTGCATTCACGATTATTTATTTCGTTAATGAACCACTTACGTACTTTTGTCCTTTATCCTATAATCCGCACACTTTTTGTGAGTAACTAACGAACGCATTTTATGCCAAGAAATAGCTACATGCGCACAACTTTGATTAATAATAGTGGATATGGAATGTTAAAATTTCGATGTTTCATTCACTTAGCATTTACTATGTTGAATATAATTACTACGTATGATATTAATTATATTGTAATTCGCGTGAGCTTTTTATTCATATATTAAAAAAAAATCATGAAAATTGTAAATCTCAAATTTAACATTGTAAGATAATTAGACTCTCATTCAAAAATATACCAATATTCTTATGATCCGAATATATCAATTTCGACCCCTCGGAGGACCCAAGTTTCTCGTTTTGTCGTCAGTAACGCGGCAATTGCAGCTTCTCGTGGAAGGCGACCGCAGATACTCGCAGGCCGTCGCAACAGCGGCACTTCTCGACCACTCGGGGAATAAAGTACAACAATACAAATCGTGAATTGTGTTCGGCAGGCCGTCGGGGGCCGTCGACGACAACAGAGCGGCAGCCTATTTACTCGGATAACGATGCTCCGGTTCACGTCGAATTGGCCCTCCCTGGTCTCCGCGCGCGCGTCTCCGCTCATCCTACTCGCAACGCTCGTTCCTTGTCGCTCCGCTCCCGTCCTCTCTTCTCCGTCCGCCCTCGCGACCCCATTGTTCCACCATAAAAATGTCAGTTTCGCGAATCTATAGTCAGCCGTTCACAAAGAGGACAATGAAGGATGTATGGAAATAGCCAGATAGGCTGCCACCCGAGCCTCTACGCCGGGCACAGCCACTCGAATGCGCTTGTCGTGCACATTTAAACGACAGTAATGAACCATTGTTGAGAATTATCAGTCCTATGTCGCGGGGCTCGCTCGCTAATTATCAGCGGAGCGCTGTATGCGCCACGTTGTCGTCGGCGGGCCCAGTCATCGCGCTCGACTACTTTCTTGCTCCTCCTGTCGCTCGCTCCCTCGGCATGCAATAAGACTTTTATTCGTGTCACGCGAGAACCGCTCTCTCGTGTAAAGTGCATCTGCCTCGCTTTTAGAGGCGAGGCTTTATTGCGGGCTGTACGCGGCAGGAATTGAAGTGGGCGCGTGAGGGGTAGAGAGAGAGAAAGAAGGAGAGACAAAGAGGGAGAGACAGAGAGAGAGAGAGAGAGAAGGCGGGCTTCATCTACCGACGCTGATAATTAGACAGAAGATGTGGTGAGAGGCGGCAGATCGTGTAAATGCCTTGTTGATAGTCGTTCGTTAATCACGCGAATGTGCATTATTGTCGAGCGGAGTTATCTCTCCCCGATTCGGATTTTCCCGGCTGCGCGTTCGCGAGGGAGAATCGATTTCAGATAAGGTGGAAACTTGTCGCGCAGCTACGCACCGAAGCGGCGTGGAGTTAACTTTGGCGATAAAAGAAAAATCCCAAAGTGCCTCGAGACTCGGGCGTCTTTGATTTCACTTTAATTTAACTTTATCGAGAGTCGGTCAATAGCAATGTCCCTAATTGCTTGTCGGCAAATTCTGGCCGTCGCCGGAATTTTATTGAAATTCTTGCTAGACTTTCTTAATTCAACACGATTTGCGCTTTCGCCTTTGCAGACTAACGCGGTATTTCAGTTGCGTCACTTTAATTGTTATGTGATCGGCGCTACAGATAAATTTTACGTTATAATCTTTCGCGACTATATTGTTACTTGAATCTTTAAAGGAGAACAATAAATATTATGACGCATAAATTAATTCTACATTTTTGGCATCGTATACTAGATATTTCATATATATTGTTATGGTTTTTATCTAGAAGAAAATTCGTTATTCTTCCATAATTAATACCTTGCCGTGGAAAGAGCGCGGCCTAATCTGATAATAAAATCGGCTGCTGTTCTGCTTCCACGGCGTATAATTTCACGGCAGTTCGTACGCGCGCTTAAGATTCGCGTTCCTACTCCCCTCTCATGCAAACGATTTAATCGACCGATCGCCATTTCCAGAGGGACCCTCGGTCCGATTCGACTCGGCTCCTCTACCGTGAAGAGCAAAGAGGAAGCGCGGCGCGCAGCTTAGCGTAGGGTCGGCCGATCGGACGGATCTCCAACGGCCTTATCTTAATTATTCCGAAAAGTTAATTAGTTTTTTCCTCCCGTCTACCCCGCGGAAACCCTTTGAACGTTTCCGCGTCTGACGTGGACCTCGCGTTCAAGGAGAATCTCGGAATGAGAACGACCGTCCAATCGCGCCGCCACCCGAGCGCACCGGCCGAGTAATTCGTTGGACGCTCCCTTTTGTGCCTTTAATTATTCTCTCGCCCGAAAGGCGAAAAGAAACACACACGTACGTGAACGCCCACAGGTATGGCGCGCGTGCCGCACGTTCTCATATCATTTCCCGACGTATCATCCTCTCGCGTATTATCTGTCGTTCATTGATGCGCTCGTCAGATGGAATATTTTTCTACCACTTATGTGAAATTTTTCCGAAACATTTAAATAATTTAATTGTATTGCTATTAATATAGAATATAGACGCGCGAGTTAGCCTTTGTAAAATATCTATATCTATAATATCTGTGCTATATAAACATTCGTAATTGCGATAGCCATATACATAATATAATTTCAATTACTGTCTACATTTTTTAAATATTCACGGATATTCATTTCCTTTTATCATAAAAATGTGTACTCGTACGAGATTTATATTTGTAATTTAAATTGAATTGAAATATTCCGAGGAATTTTTCATTTGACTGATTCCTTCAATGCAGAAAAGGTTCTCTCTCATGTTAGTTGGCTCTATCTTTAATACGGTCATCGCGTTACATCACGATCGTCATTAATTGGCATAATAAAACACTTTAATCAACGCAAACAGCTCAAACAAGACGATTTCGTCGCCCCCGTAAACCAACCGTTTCACCGTGCGTGCACACGACCGTCCGTAGGGAGTAAACAGGTGTCGGCGGACGGCCGTACACGCCGTTTACACGAGCGTCACCCCTTGCTCGCGTGGATGCAACACCGAGGGGTAGAAGCGAGAATCGGACCGAATGGGGTGTGAGGTAAGCGCGGGAGAGAGCAGCGCGTTTGACAGTGGCGAATTTTTTTTGTCCCGCTGAAAGAAAGTGTAATTAAGCCGGAACAATGACGAATGTCAACGCGTGTCACCGTCCACACGCCTATTCGCGTATAACACGCGTTATGCGTGTGCGCGATGCTTAGCATATTTGAGGTCTCCATGCTATGCAAATGATTATAACCGTACACGCGGGATTACGAGCAAGATGATGATAAAAGAGATCATCTTTTTTATCACCGCTCGAAACGCATTGTCTCGTACAGTAAATAAGCGACGAGCACCCGACGCATTGTCAATTATTTCAAGATGCGTTTTAAAGAATTATTTTATACTTGTTAGATTCGATAGTCTAATATTCAATAAAATATCTTAAATTTATGATTGAAAAGTTATGAAATATAATTTTAGTTGAATACTCAATGAGGCTTGAGAATATTCATATAAATATTAAGTATAAAAGATTTCATTGTGTTCGTCAAGGATTCGTCAATGAAATAATTATCGGCTAAATGATTTTATAAGTTTGACTAAATGAACGAGTCAGTTAATATTGTTTTTGTAATATCATGTGGTATTGTCTGAAAATGCTATTTCCTATGGAGGGTCCGCAATATTTCTCTGGCAACAGTCATGTAATGAGAGTGCTGCGAAGATTTCCGATATCTATGTGGTATATACGTGAATGATAAGTGCAGCAGTGGTTAGCGCAGCATATGGCGCGCAATACGAGCAAGGGAGCTGCCAAGCATGATTACAGTCACCACGTAGCTGAAGTCAAAAAGCATTCCGCGTTATCGTGACGCGGATTCTTTCCCGGACACAACAAAGGGCGTTTTTAGAATATTGATATCGAACTGGCGAGAGTGCCCGTGAAAGCCATAAAAAATATCTGGCCTGTATTGGGCTCGTGCTGTATTTCGATATACGTATTATCTGACAATCACCGTTACATTCTTTTATCGCGTTATTAAAATATTATTACGTGCACTCGATAAAAAGAGAAGTACAATGTTCTTCGACTAGCAGTACTTCGCTCTCTTTCAGACTAAAAACGAAACGCGCAGGAGAGGAAAAATGGAAAGAAAAAAAAATAAGATTAATGTTTTTACGGAGGCCGCACGTTTCATGTCGCGGCAAATAATCCTCTATTAGCGATAAACTTCCATCGACGCGCCGCGGCGGGGTTGCAAGCGCGAAGTGTCTGCATATAACGTGGCACATTACGCGGCGCGAGCCACCTTTTCGCCTCGGCGCGACAAAGGGTGTTTTTAGGATATTGGTATCGAAGCCACCGAAACAGAGGAAGAGAGAACGCAAACGCCACAGTCACATCGGACGAGAGCCGGGCTTTTCGCGCACACGCGCGCAGCCCGGCGACGATGTGAGCTTTTTCGCGTTCTCTTTTTTCCGCCGTCTCTCATTTTTTTTCCCCCGCTCCTCCCTTTCAGCCGTGTCGTCTGCATGTTTCGCTCTTTACGTCGCGCGACGCGCTCGCAAAGGTTCGACTCTTGCCAATCGCGAAAATCGCCGGTGCTCCCGGCCTCTTTTAACGCCGTCCCGGATGCCTCCGGAGAGTACTTTCGTAGGTTGGCTACGTCGAATAACGCCGACAGGGAGATACGCAAATGAGCGACGCGAGCGGAGAACGACGCTGAATGCGAGCGGATCGCTCGGAAACGTTTGCAATCTCAATTAATCTTGCTCCAACACGCCGGCTTCTAGAAGTCTCATCGAGCGAGGAAATCATGTTTTAATGCACGATTGCAATTGTGTATACAAATTTGAACTTTTGTCCGATAGATCTTTGACAAAGAAGTTTTTTTTTTTCTCTTATACCTCTCGCTCGTACATTGAATTATTAATCGCGTAATAATTTAGCTTCAAACTCAATTTGCCTCTTTATACGTCTATAGCAGTATCGTACAATTGAAATAAGGGGAAGCGCTTCAAATCGACGCCGTGCACAATGATTTAATTAATCGACGTCATCAGCGACAGAAGGTTCAATTTGTAGAACAATCGCGGGCGTCATGAGCGAACAATAACGGCGCCGGCAGGCGGACGATCGCGACGCCGTTCCACATCTCCATTACTTAAAATAAATCAATATTTTCAATATCCCTAAATGGAGGTTTCCTTTATACGCGTCCTTCTGCTCCGCCGTCGCGCTGTGCCCGCGGCGCGGCACTCTCTATCTCCGTCTCCGTTTCACGCTCGCCCGCCCTCCTTTCTTCTCTCCCGTAACGGCGAGCGTGCATATCATTGTCGACGGGGAGAACGGGAACCGTGAAAACGCCGAATATGCGGTCTGACAATAAAAGATGTTAGCGACGGAACCTGAGCATCCCCTCACTCTCCGAAGATCGCTCGGCGGTAACCCTCAAAATTCGAATGCGGCCGGGCAATTTCGCAAATGGGGATTGCCGATACATCCGTAGTGAGAGTGTCGTAAATAATCCGTTGGGGTGATCCGTTCCGTAAGTCAGGCCTATTGTCAGCTATCGATTGCAGCACACAATATGCGCGCGATGCTCTGCGCGTCATTTTGACAGCGATAACAATGTAATCTAATTTTATTATTTAAATATATATTTTTTACATTTATGGTCATTTCTATCAATGCAGATTAACTTTAGTATTGGTTTAACTTTTTATCTTTCTTTAGATTTAACAATTAGAAAAAAAATTAATTAATTAAACCATGATTAAAGTTAATTGATACAGAAGAATATTAATGTATTTTATTTATCTAGCATATAGAAATGTATCGCGTTAATATTGAGTGAAGAAATTGAAGTTATCGAGAAATCTGAGTAGATATTTAAATTTGAAAACGAGAAGGACTCCTTAATCCAATTCTTAATATTTATGGAAAGGACTTACTACAATTTAAAATATTCTTTATGTAGTATTATGAGCAGCACAAATTTTCTTCCTACTCGAGAATGAATTCACAACAATCACAGTGTGGACGTGCAATTACGTTGTTCGGCTGGCTGTACGAAAAATCGAGCCCGGCGAATTAATAACGCGAGATTTAATAAAAACGCGGCCCTAATATCAAAGCATTGCGGTATAATTGAGTCGAGAGTTTTTACCGGAGCACAAATTACCCGCTAAACTCGCGTCAAACGTCTTGGCGCGCCCCGGTAGCGCCGGGCTCTCGCTTTTAGCAGTCGCTGCGGCGCGCGAGAAGTCGTCGACGAGCAGCGGAGTGGCCGTGGAAAGAGCGCGAGGGTAGGGAAATTAAAGGCAATGACAAATTCACGTCGTGCAGATAATTGGAATAAATAAAGGAATAATAGAGAGAAAGAGAAAGAGAAAGAGGTATGAGGGGAAAAAGTGGGTGGCCGGCTCCGGGGTGGACGATGGCGGCGGGGGGGAGAGGGAGAAGGAGTACAACCCCTTGACATCTGTAATTAAATGAAAACAAAAAGAAAGTAATCGTACGCTCTCGAGGGTCGAGTCAAGGCAGCGAAATGAGAGAATCTGATAGGGAAGCGAGACAATGCCCTCTTGCCAGCCTGAGAATGAAATGTCACCGACCGGATGCGGACCAGCGATTCGTCTGGATCGCCGTTCTTCCGCACCGTCTTTATATACCAGCGTCTTCTCTCGTTCGGGGCGTAAGTAAGTGATCTTTATCGTTTTCGAATAGGGACCAACGCACCGTTATTCCGTCCTTTCTTTCAAGAAAAATTTTCATAGACCGAACACTTGAAAAAGTAGAAAAAAAAAAGAACGTTGAGTACATTATCCCGCACTGAGAGAAAAATATAGTTACTTTTGGCCTCAACCATAATTTTATAATATTTCTATAGTTAAATTAATCATATTTATTGTTAGTAATATTATAAAATTATGGTT
>VBVQ01003196.1:0-20087 GCA_011636635.1 Tetramorium simillimum | reverse complement strand
GATATGGACTGGGGTCTGCTTGAGATGGACTCCGTGCGCGATCGCGAGGTGATCGACGATTCGATCTTCCTAGCGCTCACCAACTTTGGCTCACATACGTTGCACCATTTGCTACCCACCGTGGACCATCATTATCTGCAATTATGTATGCCCGCTTTCCTGCAAACGTGCAAGGAATTCCACCTCAGCTCGGACAAGTGGACGCAGTGGGAACTTGTGAAAGGACAATTTAGGCAGCTCACGCGAACTGACGGGAAGAAGAATTGCAGGTAGCGCAGCAAAGCACCCTTTGCTTCGACAAAGCAGCTCAATCAGGGATATTGAATTCTCAGGCACAGTTTCTGTAAATTTTTACATGTCAATTTGTGACATAAGCATCTTGGACGAACAGTGTCTAGTATAAATGAGATAACTGAAGTAGAAGTTCATTAAATTATGCACGTAGCTTATTCGAGATAAGTTTTACGAGTTGAATTGAAATCTGAAAAATGGATAAATTAATTGATGATAAGTTTATTCTATTTAATTTTAAGGAACGAAAAAAATTTGTGCGTTTACTCACCATATAAATTTTTTGTACTTGCCATCATTGAAACCAAAAGTTACGCTTCACTAATATTTAGTACGACTGCGAATTATATTGTACAATAAAATAAACTGACAATTAAACAATCGAGTCGTATATTTGCGTTACGGCGAAGATCGACACGTGACGTTGAACTCTGTGAATTCTTGCCCTGGAATTTCGGGTTTCACGGATGGGACGATCGGCAAGCGGGGCGATTTAGTTCTTATCTTTATTTATTGCTTATTTACTTTAATAAATACATACTTCGTCTCTCTTTATAAATTACAATTAAGTTTATAGGATACGATATCATTCGGATGACACGTGTAATGATACGCGCTGTTGATCAAACGTTCATCGCGACTCGCTTTTCGTTCTACTTCTCGCGAGTGTATCCTTTCCTCAATCTCGCTTCCAAATTCGACTTTTGCTCGCTACATGTTGTGCAACTCGCGAGAGCGTAAACGTACTCGTCGCTCTTTCCTCTTTCCCCCTCCCCCTCTTTCGTCTTCTGTGTATGCGTGTGTGTAAATATTAATATATCTGTCGCGCTGGCTCTCGTCCTCTCATCGTCCGCTCGCGTGTCCTCTCGCTCGGTCTCTCTCGCTCACCCACTCTCTCACTCTCCCAATCACTCCCTCCCTTTCTCTCTCTCCCTTTCTCTCCCTCGACTGTCAGCTCGAGTGGTGAAGAAACGAACCCCCGCCTCTCCCACTTTCACCTTTAATCCTCCCCTTCTCAAGCGAGCGCTGATTTGCCTCTTACCGCGTTTTCTCTTCTTGGCCGATTGAACAGAAAGAATTGTATTATCGAAAAAAGATGACGAGAATTCTATGATCCGGATATGATGATGTTTGATTGATCGCTCGATTGCGAGATGACGATGCCGTTGAGAGCTCCGAGCGAGCTCTCGGATTCGTTGCATGTACATTTTCGTGTCTTCGTTCGACGATGGACTCGATGAGGACGATGATGTTCTTCCTCTTCCTCTTACCCTTCTTCTTATTCTCCGGATGTTTTCTGCTGTTGAATTTTTGACTTTTTTTGGGTTGTTTTTGCTAATTATTTACGCGAACCTCGGAAGGAGCTTTACAGTTCACCATCGGGCATGTCGAAGCCGGGAAAACGGCGAGGGAAACCATCAAAATCGGGTTTTAACGCAGGTCGGTGTGGCTGGAAAAAAAAGAGAAATACGAAGCGTGAACCTTTCTGTTAATCTTTACAAATAAATACGAAGGGATATTCGTGTGGATTTTACTAGATACAGTTTTTCACGGATTTGAACAACACAGTTTAAGGAGGAGAAAGAACAGGGGGAATGGTGACACGTTCTCTGTGTCGTTTCAGCTCATGATTCAGCTTTCCTTGTTTTCTTAACCCCCTGCACTCGAAGTGCGCGAGTAGGATCGCGATGACGCATCGAGGGTCGTGACACCTCTATTTCGCCGCGTGATAAACGCGCAATATGCACATGTTTCTTTTAAGAGGAGATTTATCTCGTGAGTATTAGTTATATAATTTCCTTTTTTTTTTTTAATCAGAATTAAGTCGCAGTTCTTGTTGATGACGAACTGTCCACGTGTTGTTAAATACAATGGCGTCAACAATGGCGTTGTATATCGACGAGGAAACTGGAGGAACCTTTCTGATTTAAAAGAAAATCAAATTAACAAAAACTTGATCCGAAGTGAGAGAATCAGATACATAAAAGAAACTTAAATAAATTTTGACAATCTGAGGAATCGATGTATAATCGGCATCTTAGAAAAAAATTTCAATAGGAAAATATAGAATATTTTGCGGATGATTTTGAAGAAATTTGAAAAAACTTATTAAATTATCAAAAGTATCCAAAAATGCTAAATATTATGTTTTAAAGATAAAAACTGGTACAATATATATTAATTTTACGCCGTATTAGAAATTAAAATTTTTAAAGGCAACAAGTATCTTTGCGATAAATTTATCTCTTGGATTTGTCTCTATTTAACTTTCCGCTCTCGCAGTTATTAATTTAATTAATAAATACATAATCACAGTTAAATTTATTTCCTACAGATTGGCTGACTCCGTTAGCATTTTCACACACAACTGTTGCTCGGCCTTTAACTGCTCTAATTTCTAAAGCCATCTATTCGGCCTCTACCAACTCGCAAATGAATACTGTAAAGAGAAAAGGACGAGGTGTGCGAGTTACACAGAGTTAATGACGAAGAACAAGCTCGGGCTCACCCAAGAGGGTGTTATCGGACACACAGGTGCAAACGAGACAGTGACGGGTGCAAGAGGGAGTTCTTTATCGCGCGTGTTCCTCTCGCGTTTCGTAAACTCCTGCTCATGTGAACTCTAATCATTCTCTCTTTCTCTCTCTCTCTCTCTCTCGTTCGCTCTTTCTTTCTTTCTTTCTCTAACTATTCAATCAACTATTTCTTTTTCTCTTTCTAAGTAATCGTCACGCCCTCACGATATCTCACGTGCACGGACTTACATGGACCAAGCGCGGTGTGTGTACATCTATTCCATCGCGGAGGGCACCTTACGTTTCTGTTGCGGCTGCACACAGGAATACAGATCGCTAATTAATAGACATTACCGCTACCCTCGATCTGTTCCCCGCACCGCTCCCCCTTAATCCCAATCCACCGATCGAGTGAAATTTGAAATTCACCGACTGCAGTTCTCGACCGCGCGATCGATATCAATCCGATATTATGCAAGTACGATCAACGATTTCTAATGATTTTTTCGATAAGAATTTATTTTATCGTAATGCCTAGCGGAAACCTGAAACGATTCTTGATTTGGCAAGATGTAATATATTTTGTATTCGAATTTGCTATATTAAGATACACAAGTCGTTAAATTAAATAAAATCCCTTTGGATCAAAATAATATCAAACAAAATAAAACTAATAAAGTGAAATTTAATTTGAAAATCAGTTCAATTAAAGTTATCTAAATAAGTTATTTCTTTAAAAGATTAGATAAGTATATTTTATATTATTTGATTTTATTATCATCAACTTATAAAGAACCTAATTGTATTATCAAAAAATTACTAGAAGATGTCGAGAAAGATTGGAATCTTCTCAAAAGATCTATTGTTAATTTTTAATTCGCAACATTAAATTTTTTCAATATTATTCATAAAATTAGAATTTTAATCAATATATATTTATGAGATGTATTTAGCAACAGAAGAATTAAAAAATGAAAAGAAAGTAAAGTATATATAACGTCACAATTTCGACATCGCGAATTAAAAGATTTATGTCGAAGATGACGATAAGATGGACACGATTTAATAGCTTACCGCTGGGCTGAGTCCACGCGCGGCACTTCCGCCGCGTCCCTTGGTGCGGAACTTGGTGATTGCCTGCTCGGCAAGGTCCGCCCTCTCTTCGGCCTCCTCGAGTTCCTGTTGCGCCTTGCGGAATTTGGCGAGATTCAGCGCGGCGATCTCCTCCGCTTCCTCGATCTGTCTCTTGTACGTCTTGATCTTCTGCTGGAGCTTGTCAACCAGATCCTGCATGCGCTCGTGATTCTTACGGTCCTCGTCCGCCTGGAAATGAGAAAACAGAAAATGGTCACTTCAATAAATCTTCTTTATGCGAGTGAATCAGATCGACAATAAAAAAATTAAACGAAGAAAAATTCATGAATAATTATCAATTAAATAATTAATTTTAAAAAAGAAGATTTTTAATACCTCGCGGTTATGTAAATGTTAATCTGTCTTGTCGATTATAAAAATATTAATTTATTTTATAGAAGCAAAATACGCAAATTGGTCTTCCCATTCAAGATTTATGATAAATCAGAATTCTACCTGGAAGCTCAGCTCCTTGATGCGACGCTCGGACTTGCGCAAGTTCTTCTGGGCGTCGGCGTGTCTCCTTTGTTCGCCGTCGAGCTCGTTTTCCAGCTCGCGCACGCGCTGTTCCAACTTCTGAATGGCCTTCTTGCCGCCCTTGAGAGCGTTCGCCTCGGCCTCGTCCAAGCGCACTTGCAACTCCTTGATCTGCGTCTCCAGTGCCTTGCGCAGCTTCTCCTGAGTCTGGGCGTGATCCTGCTCGGCGCGCAGCTCGTCGGCCAACCTGGCCGCGTCCACCATCGCCTTCTTCGCCTTCTCCTCTGAGTTCTTCGCCTCGTTCAACAACTCGTCCAAGTCAGACTAAGAAAGAAAAATTAAGGAAATGTATGATCCACTTATTCCTTTTAGAAAATGTTCTATTGGATTATCGAAAATCGACACTCACGTGGAGAGTCTGCAATTCGGCCTCGAGTTTCCTCTTGGCGCCGGAAATGGAAGCGTTCTGGGCGCTCAATTCGTTCAGCTGTTCGTGGCAGTCGGCAAGTTCCTGTTCGGCCTGGCGACGACCGCGGTCCGCCTGTTCGAGGAGAGTGCGGCTTTCCTCGAGTTCGTTCTGCAGGGCATTGGCGCGGCGTTCCGAGATGCCGAGGAGTTCCCGAGCCTCATCGCGCGCTCTTTGCTCCTCCTCAAGCGCGGTCTGCACGTCCTTCAGCTGCTGCTGGTATCGTTTGATGTTCTTCTGCGCCTCGGCGTTCGCCTTGTTTGCGTGGTCCAGCGCGATCTCCAACTCGTTGATGTCTGCCTCCAGTTTCTTCTTCATGCGAAGCGCCTCAGCTTTACCCTGAAAATTAAATTATATTCCAAGATCAGACGTGTTCTAATTTATTATTGCTTGGGAAAAATTTTCGTTCGAGAAATAAAGGACTAGATTTTTCAAAAGTATGGCTCACCTTGGCTTCTGCTTCGAGGGAAGCTTGCATGGAATCGAGGGCGCGCTGGTGGTTCTTCCTGGTGTTCTCGAATTCCTCTTCCTTCTCTTGGATGCGGCGGTCGATCTCCTGTCTAACTTGGCTAAGCTCGAGCTGGCTGCGCAGCACCTTGTTCTCCTCCTGCTCGAGAGCGGCTTCGGCTTCCTCCAGGGCTGCCTGAAGCTCGTCCTTCTCAGCCTCCAGGCGCTTCCTGGCCTTCTCGATCTCGTGAATGTTGCGGCCACCCTCGCCAATCTGGTCCAGCAGATCCTTCACCTCGTCGGCGAGGTTCTTGTTCTCGCGACGCACCGCCTCCAGCTGTTCCTGGCCTTCCTCGTATGCGCCTGATCGATGAAACATTGATAATTATAAATTAATTGCGTAATTATATGACGCTAATATAATTAATAATAGTGTAATAATTTATATCGACAAGTGTAAAGCGCAAAATGAAAAAAAATCAATTGAATTCTTTTCACCTCTGAGCCTGAAGAGCTCGGTGCTGTAGTTGCGGCATTCTTTCTGACTGGCATCCAGTTCGGCAGCGAGATCGTCGACTTTGAGCTTCCATTCCCCAATGATCTTGTCGAAGGCCTTTTGTTTCTTTTCGGCGGCGTTGGCGATGGCAGTAGCACGATCCACTTCGATTTGTAGGTCCTCCAACTCGGTAGACAGCCGCTGTTTGGTCTTCTCCAGAGCGATGACCTTCTGGTTGAGAGACTCGATGGTCTCCTCGGCTTCAGCCAACCTGGCCTGTAGTTTCCTCTTCGCCTCTTCGAGCTCTTCGGCCCGGGCGACACCCTCGGACTCATACTTGGTGCGCCAGAGCTGCGCCTCAGCGTTGGCCTTGCTGAGCTGACGTTGAAGATCGGCCTTACCCTCGGCCTCTTCCTCCACCTGCTCGCGGATGTTGTCCAGATCGTGCTCCAGATTGCGGAACTTGCCGAGCAGAGTGGCGCGCTCGCGCGACTCCTCGTCCGCGAGCCTCTTCGTGTCCTCCAGTTGCGTGGTGAGCGAGATCTTGATCTTGGACAGCTGGCTGACCTGCGACTCAGCCTCCTCCAATTGGCGCAGCAGATCGCTGTTCTCGATTGACAGTTTCTTCTTCGCGGCATCGAAGTCGTTCAGAGTGCGGTTCACCTCTTCGAGTTTGCCCTGGGTCTCGTTCAGCTGGTGCTGCAGCTGCTTGACGATTTTCTCTTGGGCAGCCTGAATTTCGAAAAAAATTATATCAATTCATTTCAGATCAATGCAAGTATCTTTATATCGAGCTCGCCTTTAGATAATTATAATTAAAAATAAAAGTATCAAATTTTTTCGTTGATCTCTTCAACTCTCTTCAAATATGTTGCGGCTTTAAATACGGAACTTTTTATATTAAAGAGAGATACAATATTATACAGATTAGATAAATCAAGATAAAGTAGACAAAAATGGCTAAATCTTCTGGATTACGTAAGAAAAATATCTTCCGTGTCTCTAAAGCTTCTTATTTTAATTTTTCAATCGCAATAATGCATTAAGGAGAAATCGTCGAAAAGCGAGCTCAAGTCATTTAATACGCTCAAGTCATTTAATACGCACACATACGAAAGCGATGCTGAGCAAGCAGGGATTATCGACTCACATAAATGATTTATGAATAATCCTGGAGAGAGAGGGGAATAACCCATAGATCTGTCTCTGCGTCTCTGCACCTAGCGGAAGCTGTTAGTCGCATTAGTCCGGGTATTGTTATTATGGATCGGCCTTACCTTCTCGTTGCTCAGGTGGTCGCAAGACGTGCGCAAGTCGTTCAACTCGCTATAGTACTGCACCTTCTCCTTCTCAACCCTGATTGGACACGGAAATAGTTGAAGGGATTACAAATGAATCACGGTGGCACAAACGACGATTTAATTTGCATTCCGGAATGCTGGATTAAAATACCTTGTGATTTATGATTATTTCTTCACTCGGTCGATGATTAGAATATAAGTACTTTCATTGGCAAAGAGATAAAAAATTAATACAAATATAATTACAGAATTTTATTTCAAAATTGAATTGAACCAGAGAATTAAAATTCAATTAAATCAATTCAAATTTGAAAAATTAATTAAAATATAATATAATAAGGCGCACATTTATTTCATTACATATTTTTGTATTGAATTAAAAGTAGAGAATATTAATAAATTTCTTTTGCAAAGCGAAAATATAGAAAAGAACAAGGATATTTAACCCAGCATTTGTGACACAACATGACAATTCGAACAATAAGACTTTGCAGAATGTATTTTTTTATCGGAGATATCATTCTGGTAATCACATAATTTAACAAAGGGAGGATTATTAACGGCGCAACAAGGTTCCGAAATTACGTTTGAAAGATGCACGAAAAAACACTTCTGTCATTCCTCTTTTTCTTTTTCAAGTACCTTCTCCCGGGAAACCGAATCCGTAAGAGCGCGCGAATTGTTCAGCTCAGCGTGGATGTCGTGTCGGCCCTTTTCGGCCCTACGAAATATTGCATTACAATCCCGCTGCTTTTCCATTTCCTTTTTTTCTTCGACAAAAGTCTAGCAGCCGTTGATATCGAAACTCATATCTAATTGCCAATCTTGCAAAATCTATCTTTTAACGTTAAATTATTCCTTATCTTCGGTGATTGTTTGCTAAATTTTCTACTAATCGTCGAACAGCTAATTTTTTTATAGTCTTAACAAAATTTCCGGACCCTCTATTTTTCTTTCAACTTTAAATTAAAAAAT
Source organism: Tetramorium simillimum (assembly GCA_011636635.1). Classification (NCBI taxonomy): domain Eukaryota; kingdom Metazoa; phylum Arthropoda; class Insecta; order Hymenoptera; family Formicidae; genus Tetramorium; species Tetramorium simillimum. The sequence goes on along the minus strand of VBVQ01003196.1, from coordinate 11,984 downwards.
TTTTTTTCTATTTATGTTTTACTGTTTCTCTTCATTGAGAAAAAAATCAGCCTGGCAAACTCACCTAGCCTTAAGTTTATTGAGAGTGTCGATTTGTTCGCCCATTTCGGCCACGGCATCGTTGTGCTTCTTGCGCAAGCTAGCCAGCGAGGATTCGTGCTGGATGTTGGCTTCTTCGAGATCCCTGCGGAGTTTGCTGAGCTCGGCCTCTCGCTTCTTGTTCAACTCGATCTGAGCGGAAGTGGCACCACCGGCCTCCTCCAGGCGTTCACCGAGTTCCTCGAGCTCGCGGGCGAGATCGCTACGTTGCTTCTCGGCCTTGGCGCGTCCACCGCGTTCCGCTTCGATCTTGAAGAAGAAAATGCACATTGTCATTCCATTATCATGCAGTTAACATATACGATACTGACATAAAAGGCAACAATAAACATAATTTTATAAAAGAATTTTAATTAATATTTTTTAATCAGTTCTGAACATTAATCAAGTTTATAACGTCTATTTAAAAATATTTAACGTACGAAATATTTTGTTTCCCTTTTCCAAATTTTGAAAAGAATACGTTTTCTTTAATTTTGTTATACAAACCTCTTCCTCGAGTTCTTCAATGCGGGCCTGCAATTCCTTAATCTGTTTCTGTAGTTTGCCGACTAAGGATTGTTCGTCTTCAAGTTTGGCAGTTAGGGATGAGAGTTCCTTGTCTTTACGTTGGATGGTCTGTTCGAGTTCCTTCTTGTTTCTCTCGAGATCGGCAACAGCTTCCTGAGTGAGCTTCAGATCACCCTCCACCTTTCTTTTCGCTTTCTCTACGTCGGCACTGCAAATTAAATTTTAACGTGTTGCATAAGTATTCTCGCTACAATATTTCGTTTTATTTTTATGAAATTATATTATACTATTATACTATTATACTATTATACTATTATTATACTATTATGTATTTATACTATTATATACAATTAAATTTCAGATAAAATTTATTAATTAAATTAATCTACTTTTAACCTATTTTTAATTCAATTTCAAGAAAAAATCAAAGAAATAATAAAATGATAAATAAGTAGCTGTAATTCTTGAGTCTCTTATATAGTCAAATTATGTTCTTACAATTAGATAATTAAACGCATCGAATTTGCTTACCGTGATTTCTTCTCACGCTCGAGGGAGTCCTCAAGCTCGTCGAGAGTTTGCTCGAGCTTGAGCTTGACTTTGTTAAGGTGGTTGACTTTGTCTTCGGCAGCCTGGAGCTCTTCGCCGGTCTTTTGATTGACCTCACCCTGATTCTTCTTCTCCTTATTAAGTTTATTAATGAGCTCATCCTGATGGGCAATCTCATCGTTTAGATTTCTGATTTGATGGTCTTTCGTCGCCTTATCCTGTTCGGACTTCTGCAAGTTCAATTCGAGATCCTCGATATCCTTCTTCAAGCCAGATACTTCTTGTTCGAGTTTCTTTTTGTTTTGGAAGAGATTGTTTCTCGCGTCCTCCTCTTCCTTGAATCTGTCGTTGATATCCTATGTAAGAAATACTGGATAAGTATTGACAATATTTTTTTAGATATGTCATAGAATTTAAGATTTTTTATTTGATATCGATATTTGTTGAAATTTTAGTTATAATAATATTTTATTTACATTTAATTCATTTTATTATTTAATATTATAGTTTTACTGGATTGTTCACTAGTCAATATTTTATTTTTTATTTTTATAATTTTTAATATTATATCTACTATTTTCTTCATCATCTGTTCCTAAGTCATTAATAAATTAATATTCTATTTTATTTTCACCTTTTTAATATTATCATCATATTTTCATAATATATTCGATATATTACTCTATTTATAGTACTCTGTTTATACGAGTTATGAGATGATTTTGTGAACAGGTCTCTGACTGCAGATTTAAAATGTTCGATATTAGATTATCTTCTTTTTAAGATGACATAATCTCCGGAATCTTGTTTGCAGAAGAGGTATTTGAGTCGATGACAGGTCTGCACGTGGAATTTATCTCTCGCTGGAGTATCCTTTGGCGCGCGCCAAGTCCCTCGTCGAGAATGTCGAACGCATCTCTTTTCCTCTCTGCACGACCACGCGATTAATTGGCATTGACGCGCAATTACGAGGCGGTCTACTCGTTCGCGGGCACCTAATATTAGTTAATGCGGGGGCAAAGAATATTGGCACAACATCTCGCCCGGCCGGTGCGATCAATCTCCCCTTCATCGCGTTTATCTCTTCATCGCACGTTCCGTTCGGATTCGGCGACCCGAGTCTATATTTGCCGACAGAAAAATTCGGAATTTATGCGGGATTCTTTATGAGAGTATAATAGAAAAATCAACACAGATACTCCGCGAAAATACAAATAGAAAAGACATGAGACAGAGAAAAAAGTAGAAGGATATGACAATGCTGAAGTCAATCTTCTAATCAATCGATATTCAAAGGAAAGTAAAAAAAAAAGAAATAATCATTATGTAATTAATAAAAAATATAAAAACCCGAGAAAAATATTTATGGACAAAAAAGAGAAGAGAAAGAGGAAAAAATAGACCAACGTTATCGAAACCAGATTTATCTCTATCTTTCTTTCTCTCTCTCTCTCTTTCTCTTTCTCTCTCCAACTAGGATAATCTGGTTCAGTGCACCGGGATCATATCTCGGACAGGTGGAAGACGAGGTGAAAAAATCGGTCGTGGCAGCGAAGAAACGACATGATCTCGTCGGCGATGATGAAGAGGCCACGAAGGAGATACGGCTGTATGACTATGACGCACGCCTGCATGCGCATGCACGCGGCATATGATGGCATATAAATACACCCTACACCTGTTACCTCCTTCGTTTTCTCTCGCCTCCGTTCCAGCGAGCTTAAAACCGCCGCCCACTTTTAATAACCTGGAATCTGGGATCTGCTAAATTTGTTGCCGTTGCCCTCTCTCTCTCTCTCTCTCTCTCTCTCTCTCTCCTCTTTTTCTTTCTTTTTCTCTCCCGTTCTCTTTCCTTCTTCCTTCTTCCTACATCGCCTGGCCGTAAATGGTGGCGTTTAACATCGAAGTTGGCCGTGGTCTTCCGGCCGCCTTTAATCGTGAGAGAATCTCCCTCGACACCAACCAGGCCAATCGCGATGCACTCGATGCGATAGCTTTTAATAGGCGCACCTCGCGATATTAGTTCGCTTAACGAGCTAAAAGAGCCGCTCTTGATGACTACGACGATTTAATGGAATTAGAGATAGCTCGGAGACATGAAAACTATAATTAGGACAATTACAACAATAATAATCGAAAGTATAAGTAAAAGTTAATAAAAAATAAAATAAAAATCAGATACGAGATAAATAAAGCAATATTAATTATAAATAAATAAAGAATATTGATTGGCTGATGGTTTTGGTATGACTGATGAATCAAATTGTTCACAGTTAGTAAGTATTCAATTAAAAATCATAGATCTCAGACATTTTTGATAGTTTCTTTAGGAAAATTTTGAGATAGCGATAATTTTACTCGATTATCTTCGTTTATTAAATTATGATTTAATTTGATGCAAAATTTCGAAATATTATCACAGTTACTTCATAACATCGCCGTGTATGTTTTTTCAATTAAAAAATTATTAATTTAGAATTCACTTTTTTTAATTAATAAATATTTTTACATTTAATTCTTGCGAGTACGTTGTATATTTCAATCATCGATTCTATTCTACTTCCACAAGATGAAGTATCAAGTTGCTCGTTGGAGAACAAGGAAAGGTAGACATTACGAGCCGATGACGGGCGCCGCGATGACAAGGGATGACGAGTAGCCGTGGTTCTAAGTGGATGTTTAAAAGGAACTGTTAAAAATAGTCAGTCTGGAATCCAGTTGAAAAGAAAGAGGGAGGAAGAGAGGGAGACAGAAAATCTGGAATTCTAGCCGCGATCACGACTCGTCTATTTTCTGCGAGCGCGACGCCTTCGAGAAGTTATTACCGTTGCCTTTTCTCCAGCATGTGTTTTCTGCGCGTGTTTAACAATCGGATAAAAATACTGGTCACCATGCTGATGCTATCGTTCAGAATTTCGACGACTTTCAGATTCCTTCGGCGAGTATTTACGACGAAGGAGAACAGTTGTGAGAAATACAACGATCGCGTAGAGCGAATGCGAGGAAATTTTTTACGAGAAAATCGTCACAAGCATGTGAAGTGATTTAGAAAAAAATTTTAGAGCTGTTACGAAAAGAAGAAACTTTGAATCGATCTTGAAGAAATCGTAAAGAAACGAAATGATCAGATAACGTAAAACAGTTGAAAAATTATTAATGAATATTTTATTGAGATTAAATTCAAAGATGTTCAAAGATGAAGATATTCAAATTTTATTATAAATTTTTTATTAAATAAAAATAAGATGAAAAATAATTAATAATAAAAATCTTATTAATAATATCGTGATAACCATTATTTTTTAGTATAGATTATATTCAAAACTGCTTATCGTACAAGAAATCTGAATTCTCTTAATGGACCAAAATATTTCTTCTTTTTTCTTTTAATAATTTTAATAATAAATCTTATAAATAAGTTTTAAGAATATCTTACATAGAAAAAATTTATTCATCAGATTGTTCATTATTAACAATTGGAAAGTCATTTGGAAAAAATGTTAAATGCTACTCTTTGAAGGAACACGAAAAATCTTGCCGGGGTGGAATGCGCGGCTGGAATTCCTCGGAAAACCGTGGGTGACGTTAAATTGGAGAAAGATGTAACAAAGTTGCGCGCAACGTGTGTGAACTGTAATTTTAGCAGCGCGATATGACCGAACATATAAGCGTCGACCGCGTAACCGGATGAGTTGTCGTCCGCGTGCCACGTTCGGCACGAAGAAAAATAGCGCGTCTGACTAATTCCGCGCCTCCACTACTTTGTCGCGTTCGCGAGCTTGCGAAATCGCGCGCCGCGCGTAACACGAGCCGATTTAATCACGTAAAACGCCCCACCTCCCGCTGACTAGTTAATGTCACTCCAAATTAAATCATACTTTTTCTATCTCTTTTCGCGAAGAATCTCTCTTCCGCCAATGAAAAACTCGACAAATCCGCGATCGACTCGCGACAATGCGATGTGATTAATAATGAGAATGAAAGAAAGGTCTCAATCCAAATTTTTTTAAATTCCTCTTGAAATAAACAAAGTTTTGAAATTCAGTTTTAAAATTCAGTATTATTAACATTTCTATCTGTTGCACTTGGTCCAATATTATATTTTGTCAGATATTGCTATTAATATATTGATATTTAATACATTTTTTAGATACTTATAATATAATAATATATTTTAATTTAATTTAGAAGTTTAGTCATGATTAATAAAAGTTATAAATTATAACTCTATGAGCGATGATTCTAATTATATAGCTTCTCGCCCTTCGACGCCGATCCGCGCGCGACTTGCGCCACTGTGCTAATTACGCCGCTAATTATATTACTTTCTGCCCTTCGCAGTTGACTGACTGCGGCTTGCGCCAAATAATCGAAAATGATTTCATATCGCGATTTTTATAATAATTTGGCTTGGTAAGAAATTCTTTCAACATTAGCGTTTTATTCCAACTCATTATGATCGTGTTATCTTCTTCAATAATAACAAAAATAAAATTATTATTTTTAATAGTCTCCAACAATATGATCCTTAATGTAGAAAATGCATATTCTCGTTATTGTTTTCAATTGACTGTCGAAGATTACAATAGGCAGTTAAAAGAGCTAAAAATATCGCGCATTTAAAATCGCTATTATCATTCCGAAATTTTTAATTTCACTTTCATATAAATCAAAATTTTACATCAGACTTTAAATTAAATTTTAAAACAGGTTTTCGATATAAAAATTTATGATAATTAATAAATCAATTATTCAATTTTAGGGGAGAAGATTTTTAAATTTGTAATAATTGAAGATTATTATCTTCAATTAGCTTCAATATCAAAATTCTTCTTATTAGCTTCAATAGCAAAAATTCTCAAGAATTGATCAATAACGATTATCGTGAAAAAAATGTTTGATACTCTAATAGAATTCTTACCTGGAGCTGTGATTCGAGGTCGGCCTTTTGCGCGGCTAATTTCAACGATTTCTCCTGGAATTCGGAGAGCGAGCCCTTCTCACCCTCCAACTGGCGCAGCAGGTTGGTCTTCTCGGTGAGGAGCTTGCTGTTCATATCCTCCAGCTCCTTGCGCAGTTTCTCCTCTTTCTCGAAGGCTTCCTGCGCCTTCCTGGCTTTCTCTTCCAGCGCCTGTAACGAGGCCATTTCACCTTCGATCTTGCCGCCGTTCACCAGCGGGGTCGGATTGTCGATCAGCACCGTATCGCCCATTATTGGTCACCCTCGGAGAAAAGGAATCACCGAGGAATTCACGCGCGAGTGCACTCGATTTCGATTCTTTTTCTCGCAAGTATACCCGGGGTTGGGGAATCTACGACGGAGAGAGAAGGGATTCCCGGGAAGAATCGGTCGATCGAACAAGAGTACGAATGTCGCGAGAAGCCTCGACTTTCGAGGGGGGGTCGACCGCTCGACGATCGCTCGAAGACGAAGGAAACAGCGTGCGGGACTCGGAGAGGTCCCTACTTACGTCTCGAGATATCGAAGAGAGGCACCGAACACCCGCGTGCGAATTGTTGTGTGCGTGTACACGTATATACGAGGGCGAGGCTTCTCCCTCTTTGTTCGTCGGGCGGGGTTCGCGTAGTTTCGAAGGGGTCGGCGCGAGGTCGCGGGTCCAACTGGTCCCGGATTCGGTCGAAGCCCAACTTTTCTACCCGTGCCCGTGGTCCCTCTACCGTGCCCGTTTCCGGCAGCCAGTAAGGAGCGAGCCGCAGCGATCTTGATCGTGGGCGTCCCCACTCCAGTGGCGCCTCGCCACCGTATGTGTAAAAATATTTATAACCGATCCGATACTATATTTCAGAGGGGGTGAGAGCGGGGGCGAGGCAGAGAGCAGTTTATGCCCGCGGAGGGGGGCCGGACTTGGACGAAATTAGAAGCGATCTGGAAGGGTCGTCCTCTCTCACTCGCTCTCTCTCTCTCTCTCTCTCTCTCTCTCTCTCTCTCTCTCTCTCTCCAGCGACCACCCCCTTTTTGGCGGCTCCAGAAGGTGCAAAGTGGATAAGTGGATCGCAAAGAGATCGCTCAAGTGATCAAATATCTATAAAGAAACATCGAAGCGAATGTAGAGGCTTGCAGCTTGGCGATGCAAAATTGGACTGGAAAATTTTTCCAAGTGATAACTCTGTGTTCTCTTCTCCTTCCTAGCTATTTCTCTCTATTTCTTTAATTAGATCTTGTCATAGTGATCACAAGTATCTAGAACTGAAAGTTCTATTTTCGTTAAGATGTAACTGTAGCGGAAATTTTGTTATTTTCGTCACGAATAACATATGAATAACATATGAATTAATGCATCTATAAAATTAGAGAAATTCAACTTAAATTAAATTATTAAAAATAGAACTGATAAAAAATAGAAAAAGTAAAGTTAAATAATAAAATTATCATTTATATTATTATATTATTTACATATATTTATATTATTAATAATAAAACTATTAAAGTAATTAATATGATAGCCGATTAAACAAAAATGTAAAAGAGATTTGAGGTTGATATTAAATTTATTTACGGAAAAAACCTCGGGTCAAATTTTGAGCGAAATTTTATATTTCGTTACTGCATTTCGTATTAATGATTCATTGTCGAATCGGCAGTCGAGTATTATGACGTAAAAACAACTAGACGAAATTAGAAACGCCGGCATTCCGGAGAAAACGGAGCGCGATTCGAAAAATACGGGTACCGTGTCTCCTGGGTGTCTTTGAAGGACGAATAATGATCCTTTTCGGAAGAGCCGAATCTATTAATAAGAAACTGCTTCGGTAACATGATCGAACGTTGATTCACCGCCGACTGCCTTTATTATGCTTCTAATTCGGAGCACCAGAGAGGTATCAGTGAACTGGACTGGAGAACGGGAGCGTGCACGGATTCCCCTAATCCTCGTTAAATTGGGATTATAGAGTCGAAAATATAGATAGTTCGAGAGCAGAGGGGGGTCAGGAGGTTGACAGAATTAGAAGTGTCGGCGTTCCAAAAGGATCGGCCGAGATTCTCTTTTCAAATTCTTCTAAATTAAGTAAAATCCTTCGCTACCATACTGATATTAATTTTAATAAAAATTATCTACTTTCTGCAAACGTGTTGAAAAAGTGATTAATTTGCAAAAGCAACAATAAAATTAAATTTAATACATGAATTGAGGAAAATTAATTGTACAGTAAATTTTATAAATCTGTTAAAAAACATAAATCTAAATATTTAACTTCAGAATTAACTCGCATTTTTATTAATTTAACAATTTTTTTAAGTTAAATTTGATGAATATGTGAATGTATGAATAAGATAAAAAAGTGTGCGATTTTGACGATTCTAAATCCAATGAAAAAATTTGGTTTTATAAACAAAAATGTACGAAGTATTTGAGTTACGAAAGTATTACAAAAGTAAAAAAAGATATGTGAAAAAAGTTCGATCTCGAGGAAACTCCGGGTTGAAACTGTTCGAGAGTTTGTGCGTGAACAAGCCGCGAAAACGTGAAGACCAGCGGATAAATAAACGTACGCGTCTGGAAACTGGAGCCGTTACGATCCAGGCAAAAGAAGAAACAAATTCCACAGACGATTTCGAGCGAACGGCGCTGTTAAGCACGAAGCTCAGGTCGTAAATCACCGACAAGTCGGAGCTTTATTTTGCCAAGTTTTCGCGGCGTTTCGTGAGCTTTTGATTTTCACGGAACGAACATTTCGATTTTGCAACGCTCGCTTCTCTCTCCGGTGTAGCGAATGTTAAAAATCATAATCTGTCATGTTGCATGAGTTAAAAGTTTCTTTCAGAAGTATTATACAATTTCATCATCAGATATGATTGAAAAATTCCAAAGGGATATAATTTGTAAAGTTTACTTAAAATGCAAGATTGATTTCAAATGGACCTTATAAATTAAAAAGAAATTAAATAAAGTTTACATTCAAGAAGGAGTTTACAGTCAAGATAAAGATATAATTGGGAATTATAATAAAAATTAAAAATAAAATTGATAAATTTTTAATAAAAAGATAAAAATAAAATTTCTTCTTTAAACTGCTGAGATGAATAATACTAAAATTCTTAATGTCTTCGCTGATTAATTCTATGCAGGGTGCTGATCGAGAATCGTACATTTCATTTCTAAAGCTTAAAATAGAAAGATAAATTTACTGACGATATATTTGCTAAGTATACTAAATTTGTCAAAAGCACATAATAATTACTGTATTATGTAAAAAATTAAAAAAATAGGAAAAACTTTATCACGAGATTTTCGTGTTTTTTTTTTGTACACGTAGAAAAAAAGATTCAAATTTCTCTAATATTAACTTTTACACTTAAACAGATAAATAATTTAATAAAAGTCAAATAGAAAAACGATAACGATTGTAGAAGAGATTGTAAAAAATTTAGAGAGAAAATTGATCAATTTAATTATTTTAATAATTATCTTTAAATATTCTGTCTCTTTAATTATCCTTAAAATATGTTCAAATGAAATGACTCGCTGACAGGATCTCAAAGAGACACTTACGGCCATCTCGTCCTCGATGCGAGTGACATTGAGCAGAGGCTTGATCTTCTGCCACAACTTATACCACGGCCAGGTGCGGAGTTGGAGATACTTCCTCAAGTTCCTCTGGACGACCACGAGAGCCAAGCGTTGTTCCTGGAGTTTCTTGTAGTCTTTACGGGACAGGTAACCCCTGATGTAAGCTTGCATCCAGGATACGATCTTGCTGAGACGCTCGTCGCGAAGTTCTTCCATCTGACCCAGAACTCCAGCACGGAAGAACACCTATTTTTTTTTTCAGAAGCGAAGAAGAAATTAAACATTGAGTGAGAGAGAAAGTGATCGTATGCCATAACGGATCTTCGAGATGTACCACAATTATCGAACGTGATAATAAAATCGACGTTGGCGATTTATTAATGTAATTCACAGTACTTAAAAAAATAATAATTTAAAGATTTTCAACAAGAATAATGCGAATAGTTAAAAATCAAAAAGCTATCGATAAAAAATATATGTAATTATTATACAAATATATAATGTAATTCTACGAATGGTTTAATTTTTAATTAATTTACGGTATCACTGGAAGATAATCGCGGTACATCGCATCAACTTCCACAAGCTAGCCTTCCATGCCGCTTTTAGCTCGGAAAGAGGTCGTTATTCGACGATGGGAGGTAGACAGAGATTGCCTCACACTTCTCGAGGGATTACACCACGCTGAAAATTGATTTGGCAAAGGTATCCATTGTTAGCGCGACTGATGATAGCTCGTCATTAATTTGCTCGAACGAGGCTGTAAACAGTTAATCGCCGAAGCCACGCGTGTTAAATTGACACTCTTCGACGTTTTAATGGCCAACATTTTCGTATGACTGCACGAAGATCGTAAATATATAAATATACAAAGAACGCGTGTCGCATATTCTTGGAAAATGTATTACAGAATATTCCGGGATTCCAGAAACCCGGAAGACTCGAATCTTAAAATCGATTCCTGCTTTCAAGTGCGAGTTTACGATTTCGACATCTGAACATTTCTGACATCTGTCCAAGATTCTTCGAAATTGAAACGTTTCTTCCCTTGTATCTCGATGTTGGCAAATAAATCGTCGGCACCATAAGAGCAGCGCGGAAGCTCGCAAAACGTTCACAGGATATCCGACGGTCGACGTTTGATGTATCCTGCGAACATCTTCGAGACTTTTCGCGCTGTCTGTGACAAATCTACGATAGCGTGTGCGCGTCGTGGTACTGCTGCCACGACGTGGACCACAGCAGGTGTCCGATACCTTCGTGTGACCCATGCGGTACTGATCACTCTCCAGATTGATCGCGTCCAGGATGATCTGGGTGGCCTTTTGCGGCTCGCAAGGCTCTTGCACGGCATTGGCGCACAGAATTTTGTATCTGCGTTCGTGGCCGACCGCGCCGTCAAGTGTTTTGCGGTTCGGTGTGTTTGGTTGGTGATACATTGGTATTTGACGAGATGTGTGTGTTCACAAAACAGACAGAAAAAAAATCACCACGCCAGGTTAGAGGTTTATCATATTACTGTTTCTCGTTGCTGTAGAATCGAGAATACACTGGGGTTGGGTAGAGGTGAGGGCGAAGTCCAAGGGGGCAACGAGTGGTATCCTTCTTTGGATACTTTGATTGGGAAGATCTACTTCATATCGATCTCGCACAAGGTAAAACGTCAATTAAAGCGCGAGAAGTTCGGAGAACCACTTTGTTATTGAGAATTTGTAAAATTTTTAGAAGAAACCGATAGCTTGACAAATTTTCATCAAAAGTTAAAAAGACAATAGTGCTGTAAAAATAAATGTCAATTGATTCTCTCGAATACTCGCGCTTCAAGACACATCATTCTTATGTCTACCGCCCAGTCACTGAGGGGCATCGACGTATCAGGAGTTCAAGTCAATGATGAACAGACGAACAGTCACTTACGCCGACGATGCCCGAGCGAGAGAAACCGCTTTATTAAATTATTAACAATCTAATTATTAATTTTACCATAAAAACATTTTAAAGCAATGATTTTAAACCAAATTTAATTAAGGATGAGGATCTCCCTCGTCGAGCATCGTCGATCGCGCTCAAAGCCGCATTGCAAGATCGTCGTTGGCCGGGGCCAGACCGAAAGGTTGCAGTCAGGGCGGAGGGAAAGGGGGTAAAACGTGCCTTGGTGTGTCCAAGACGGTACATATCAGGATCGAGACCAGTAGACTCCAGAACAGCCCCGGCCGCCTCTTTGGGCTCCTTCGCCTTGTCAACTGCCGCGGGCGCCAGGATCTTGTATCTAGAGGGGGGGTATCGGGGTACACG
>VBVQ01003195.1:0-20062 GCA_011636635.1 Tetramorium simillimum | reverse complement strand
CCCCCCGGCTACCGGTCAATTTATCCGCTGGGACCACCGTCGCTTTATTTCGTCCGTAGCTCGAAAATGCACCCGGCAAGGCAAACGTCCTGCAAACGGACTTTTCCCTCTCGCATGCTTTCCGCGCGATTACTCCTTGCAGTCAATTCCTTCTGACTCCTACGAGCCGCCATCTTCCTCTTTTCTTTTCTCTATTCTCGCTGCGATCCACTTGACGATATCATATTTCCAATTTTAAGGAATACTAGAAACACGCATATATAATTGAAGAGAGTAACATTCTCAGCTGCAAGTGCACTGGTAGAAAAATATAATTACTTTTGGCCTCAACCACAATTTTATAACATTTCTAACGATAATTATGGTTAACATAATGATGCATGTAGTTAAGAATCATATTTCTCGTTATATTATAAAATTATGGAGGCCAAAAGTAACTATATTTTTCTCTCAGTGTGTTAAAAGGAGAAGCTGAAATCTTGTGAGACACCATAGAGATTAATCTAAGACATCAGTATAGAAATTTCAAACTTTTTTTGAAAAATATGAAAATTTATTAACGTGTTTGTGTAGCTTGATATTTATGCATTACTTGAATTTTATTAGGATAAAAAAATAATACATAATTCGCGTATTTTTCCTTCGTATCCTTCGAATGAACAAACGGCCCCCTACTTCGTCGCTCTCTCGCGCTAATCGACTTGTCGAACGATTATCCTGTACCATCAATTTTTCGCGTGCAGAATGGCGATTTTATAAGGCTCTTCTCCTTTCCGCGCGCTCTCAGTTCGTTCCGGTATATCGGGGGCGCTCTGGAGGGCCACGAGGCACGAGAGAGCTTCATTCTTGCCTCTCGATTTCAAGCCCCGCGTCTTCTTCTATGAAAGAACCTGCGCGAAGCATCCTGGGCTCATCCTGGAACTATGGCGCGCGATGCCTTTCTGCTCTCTTTTTTTTTTTAATCCTCTCGGCCTCTCTCTTTCTGGTTCCCTCTCATCCGCTTACACCGAAAGTCCGAGCTCCCCTTTGTGTGTAACGGTGAATCACGAAAGGGCGAGGGGGCCAGGTCGACCGCGAGTGAAGAAGGGAGAGGAGAAGGAGGTGGTGGAGGAGGCGGCGAAGGGAGGGGATGAGAAGGGTCCGGAGAGTGGCGTGGGAACAAAGGAAGGCGACGAGGAGGAAGATGTAGAGAGACGGCACATCTATAGCCCTCTTTCCCGGGCCCCCCCTCTATCGCTCGCGTACACTCTCTCTCTCTCTCTCTCTCTCTCTCTCTCTCTCTCTTTCTACTCTACTTTATTCTCTGTCTCCTTCTTCTTCCCGTTTCCCGCCGCCGTCCCTTCCTCATCCTGGACCTCTTCCGCGCTTCCACGATCTATCTTCGGGCTTCCAATAAGAAGAAGTAAATCACTCGGAGAGAAGAGACGACGCGGCCACGCCGTCGCCATCGTCGCCGCCGCCGCCGCCGCCGTCGTCGTCATCGTGATCTTCTTCTTCGTCTTCGTTGTCTTCTTCATCTTCGTCGTCTTCGTCTTTTCTCCTCTGTCTTCGTTGTCGTCGTCGTCGTCTTCGGCGATTGATCGTTTTCGAGCAAAATTATTTGCCGTCTTGCGCACGATCATCCGTTATTCCCCTTTCCGCTTATCGCGTTAAAATTAATCTCCGTTGCCTGTAACTAAGTACCGCACGGCGCTGCGCAGTTCCTTCCCGCATCGCCGCGAAAGGAGCGCCACGGTATAACGAGAAATTGACATAAAGGGGGCCCTCGGCTCCCCCGGGGTCAACCAGTCAAGTAGCTTCTCGATCGACGCCCCCTCTCCTTCTGTCTCTCTTTCTCCGTCTCCTTCCCACTTTTTCGTTCTATTATCTTTCTCTTAGAGCTCCATCTCGATGAGTTCACGCAATGTAAGTGCACATGTATATACGTATGCGTGTGTGCGTGTGTGTGTGTCTGTATGTGTGCGTGCGGGTGTGTGTTGCGGCGGGCCGGTTTGTGCCTCCTCACTCGTGATCTGTAGGATGCAGCATGACGGAGAAAGGGAGAAAGAGTGGCTGTGCAAGCATGAAGGGAGAGGAAGCGGGGAGGGGGGGGGAGGGACACGACAGATGTGAGATGCAGCTCCGTAGACTTATTCTTTACCCCGTAAGATGTAACGGGTTGCTGTCGAGTACTGCCGTTGAGAAGCACTCTTCTCTCAGTCGTACGAAAATCCGATGGCCGCTGGCGCGCGATAGTTTTCACCAACATATTCACAGTATTTATTATACTGTCGCGTACTTTGATGTAATTTTTGTACCTTTATTAACTTGAGATAAATTCAATATTGATTTTACGTTATATTCGTGCCGTTGTTAACGATCAATTATTCTAAAAAAAAAATAATAAGATGAGCAATATAGTTTTCTCGCAAATGTTTTTGTCTTCATATAATTATAAGAGCTGCTATATAATCTCCCGAAGTATAGTATATATGACGCCTGATCAAATGATGTTGATGGATATAATTATATAACTTGTTACAACTATTATATATATTATATAATTACAGTCGCATACGTTCTCTATTATAATTTATTATAATACGCGGTTATAAATGGCTCGTCAGAAGATACAGATTTGAAAAAAAACACAGTGCCGGAGCTCAAACAAGGCAATCTACCGTTGCAATAGATCTTATAAATTATTACTTTCATTTATAATTAGTAGTGCGGCAAAATCGAGTGCATTTTTCGTTCCACCGCGTGATCGGCGTGATAGGATAATCGTTACTTAACGCGGCCCGGGCACTGTCTGCGGCCCGGGTTTGCAGATCGTAGTCACTCGTTAAAGCGAACGTGCAACACACATGGTACCTCCGTGGCCGCACCTGCGTGACGTCATTCAACGGTATAACGACGACTATATTTCATAATAACGACGGTGATCGAGCCTCACGAATGAATGGAAACCCGAGCATAACTGCGAGCGAGAAACGTTCGCGTCCGTTGAAGAAGACTTCTCTTTTGTGAGCGATTAAATTTTGCATCGTTTAATCGAGTGCAAAATTCCTTATTGATCCGGCGATGAATGATTTTCATGCTGGATTTTCAAATTTGCATCCTAATGAATTCCTCTATTATCTTCTATTATCTTCGTTATACTGATTTAAAAATAATTTTTAATTAAACTATAAGAAACTTTAAAAAAGATAAGAAAAGTAGAAAATGCGTCACATATATTCGTTTTAATTTTATTATTTTATTCGTTTTAATTTTATTATTCAACTTGAATTCTGTATGCATGAAAAGTAATTTTCCTTCTATAAGCGGTTTCTCTTCGACGCTTTTGCGAGGGTAGGACGTAATTGGCTTTCATGAGAATGTCAAATGGCAGATTAGCGATTAATTGCATCTCCGTTGTCATCGTCGCATCCATTTATTCGATATTAGAAAAAAATCTTTAAATCCGATGAAATATATCCGATTATGGTTTACCTATAATTACTACTTCTGCTTGTTTTTACAACGACGACGCGCCACGATCGCTTCGCAGACTTCGACGACAGTCTCTAATTGGATTTTAACGGCGATGCTCGATAAACTCCTGACGGTGCCCGCGATGATCGCGATCCTTTGTGTAATCAACTTTGACAATCTCGCTCGATACAGTCTGGCCGATTGCCATTTATACCGTGTCCCCGTCATTGCTCCATATTCTACTTCGTGTATGATAAATACGTCCGCCGCTCGATAGGATCCGTTTTTCGAGGGCGACGAATGACATTCTCGTCGTCTATGTGTTTTAAAATTTATTTACCTTTAAATTCAAGCTAGTTTTTCGCGTTTTTTTTTGTAGCTGAAGACGTAAAGTAATTCTATTTTGTGGATCTATTTTACTTTTATTTTTTAGTACTTTTTTCTTACGTGTTATAAATTGATTAGGTTTGTGAAGTTGGCATCTCGAAATGTGAATTTTTACAAAATTAATATGGCATTTAATTGTCCACAATTTATCCATATTTGGCCATAAATAATTATTTTTTGTCCATCTTGCAAAAAAATTCAAAATGAAAGTTATGTAGAGTTTAAAAAAAAAACCATTTAAGGATGCTAACTTCACAAATTTAAATTTATTGATATTTATTATCTATAATGGATTTATTATTTAAATTTATTTTAACGAAACGTTCTTTTTGCGCTACATATTTTTGTTTGACAAGAAGGATCTCTAAGTTTATCATCAAATCCACTTGTGGATTTGTCTAAAGGGGGAATTAATTTAATTGCTTTCATTAAAGTGGAGAAACAATGTTTGTGACTTTATATAAAAGTAATTAAAAATGTGACAATGTTATAGTCCTAAAATGAAGAAATTTCTCGGCTAATGGACTATCCCTTTAAACGCGATAGTTAACGAAAGTTAGTCGATATCTCGATCGCCCGATTACGAGACCCGATAATTGCTACAGACGGTAATTAAGAGAGCTTTCTACAAAAGTAGCCGTTGTAATGAATCTTATAAAACTACGGAGTAGTCGCCTGTGCGGAAATAAGTTCGTTCGACGGAGAGAAGCACTTTTACCTCGCGCTATTAGATTAATCGTATTTCCGAACTCTTATAGATGGGCGATGTTTACTCACGCGGCGAATTCGCAGCGTTACATTTATCGGTATTAATGAGCGTATCGAGTCGCGAGCTTTTGTTAATACAACGAACAGCAATTAGCGATGTATAATTGGCCGTCTATCGCTTCGCCGCGCGGAATCGAATAATCTCAACTTGCTCGTATTTGAAGTCACGTTCGAGGCCGCTGTTAAGTTGTAACGTTAATTGCTCCATCCGGAAAGAGGGCATTAGCAGAAAGCGCCCCATAGGAGCAGGCGAAATTACGAAATGCGACGAATTATGGTATAGTGCGTCGCAATGACGTTGCCAGTAAGAGTATAATCTCCGGCGAACGGTTCTTTTTTTTTCATCGCAAAAAAGAAAAGGAGGAGAAAAAGTGGAAAAACAGACGCCGGCAAACATGGGGAGTGCGGGTCTCTCTCTCTGCAGAAACGCACGTCGGCGAGTGAAATAAAAAGGTTTATGGTTGTTTCGGGTGCTCTATCTTTAGGACCTACTACATATCATGGCGCGCTCACTGCCCACCCCTTTCCCTCTTCTGTATCTTCTCTTTCTCTCTCTCTCTCTCTCTCTTTCTCTCTTTCTCTTCTCCTATCCTCCCTCCCGCGTTCCCTCGCCCTATGTGCCCCGCGACTCTCCCGACTGAACCCTCGACTGAGTTATTTCGCGGCTAAAATAGTCGAGTGCGCCTTCCAACTGAAAGGCGGCGGCTCGACGTCGCGCGGTTTTACGTGCGAGCAGAATGCTCGCTGTCAAAATAAAAGCAGATCCGTTCAGCCCTTAAGGTCTCTCCCCGAGAGACTCGCGCGTAGTGCCCACGTAATTATAGCTCGTACTCCGTCTCGAAGAAGCAATTTTGCACGGAGAATCAAGTGAATATTCTCGTATCGCGTCTTTCCTCTCTCTCTCTCTCTCCTCAAATCGTGTGAACCAACGAAAAAAGATCGCAATGTAGTTTTCTCTCTATCCAAGCGATCTTGTTTAAATAACGAGGAAAATAGAAAACAGGGAAATTGTTAAAGATTTAATTGCGTCCCCGAGCTATTCATCGGAGAAATTGACCGACGTAGAGATACATTTTCTTTGATAATTTCTTAGCATATCCGCTCTTACTTTTATATACCGCGTATTAATCATTTACCCTGCTTTTTGTCGATTTATATCTTTCAGAAAGTTTCTTTCCCCTCGTTTATACGATGCTGGTACTGCGAGCAATAAATTTTTACCCGAGATGTTGAACGCGCAAGAGTATCGACAGCCCATCAGATTTGAACCTGCCGTGACTGCGCCGTTCGGAACGGCTGACGCGTATCGCCGACCGATATTTCTGCGCGTTACGTCGTCGTCGGCTCAATAAGAGCACGAGCGAACGGTCGCGATCCATGAATGAGTTTCCGCGATGGTGGGGAACTTTGGCAAGTGGTTTAAGCACCGGCAGCAGCAGCAGCAGCGCGCCGGCGGTAGAAATGACTCCCGGTATCTTTCGCCTTCTGTCCGCTCCGGCGTTGGCCTTCTCGAGCTCTCGGTTTCTTGGCTCGCGTGCAATTTCAATTATCCGCCGAGCAACGTGAGAACGTGATTCGACGGCTCGATATCTACCTGGCGACGACTACAGAAGGTCAGGACGGTCATGACGGATCCCCTCGTAGGAAATTGCGAAATTCTGGTGCGAGCGGTCAATCTCGTCCTCCGCGTGATGATGACCGCAATTTTTTCTGCGTCAGTTACTACGCGCTTATCACCGCGAGCGGTTGGGCCTTTGGTAGATCCATAACGCAACGGAAAATTATAATTTTCTTTCAAGTATCTTGACTATCTTGAATTCTTCAGGATAGTAATTGTTTCTAATTTCTGATAATTATATTATTAATAAATGGGTCATCTATACCCAAAAAAATTTTGATATACGTTTAATCTTTTAAATCTTAGAGGATTTTACTCTTATATATAAACTCTTAAATATAAACAAGAGTATTTAAGAGAGGAATAAATATTTTTTACTTTATTGAAAGAGAAATATGTTTGCTATAAAACAGTAAGCTTAGAATATAATATATGAAAAATCACTTTGAACGTAATACTTTTTTTTGGATGTAACTACATCGATCCGTCTAATGTATGTCTAGGATAATGAGAAAGGTCCTGAATGATATAAATCGACGAATAATTTAGGAATTTTTTTTTCCTTCGATTCGCGATACTTTTGTGTATATAAATCGATCGAATCTTTCTTCTCTTCCCACAAAGTCATATTACTTTCGTTCAGCGAAATATGACTCAGTCGCCGACCTGGCTTGATCGAATTTCACCTTGGAATTTTCTCTCGCGCGTTTTAATAGAATTCGCGGGGGACAGTCTCAATTATTCATCGAGTGCGCGGAACTTTCCTCCGTCTTTTCGCGCGCGGCCCCTGAAAAATTCAGGGGAGCGATTCGCGGTACCGGACGGATGATTCACGAGCGGCTAATTTTCCCGTGGCCGCGTTTACCCGACCGGCGGGAATTATTACTCGCGAATAATGGCGGCGGCGGCGGCGGTGGTTGTGCCGCTCCGCCGGCGTTTAAAGCGGAGTTAAATATTTAAATCGACGGACGGGCACACGCGCCCACGTTCGACGCCTACCTCCGCGCGTGAATCGCCAGGCGGAATGTATCTTCGCTGCAGCTGTCCCTCGTTCGCGATCGCACGATGTATGATCGCTCGATCGCGAACAATCGCGTGACGCTGTCGCGATCCAAAACTGTTCGTTTATATTCGCGGAACGATCCCCGAGCGCATCGAACACGCCGCGTGTCTGCGGGTTGAAATGCCGAGAATAATTTAAGGTCGCGTCTACAAACATTAGGTAAAATTAACTGAGCTTTCCCGGATTCTCTCTGTCTCTCTTTTCAATTCCGAAAAGGAAAAGGCCGAAAGCCTTGGAATTGTGGCCGAGATGTATAACTATTGTCTTTTTATTGATGACATGTTTAAAGGAGCCATAATATAAATTCTCGAAATTTTCTAATAATAAAATAATATAATTTGAAGCTTGTGACATATAAAAAAAGAGGATAATGTTACAAAAAGAAATTAAAATACTACTTGTTTACCTATCACTATTGCAGATATGCTATTTGATTTCATTTTTAAGGATATATACGGAAAAATTTGGATATCTTCTAATATTAATTTTTGTTTGTAGCTTTTATTTTCTTTGCGTATTCGAGTTATCTACTCATTCATTATGCAGTGTAGCGTAAGGATCATCGGGTCACACAGGGCCATGATAACGGCGCTCGTTTATTGAATTTATTTACAAAATAAATAGCAAGCATAATAAATTAACGTGACTTCATAATTCTTCGTATATTTCACGATACGTCAAAATTACGCAAATTATTATTTACTTTCTGAATCGCCAGATAAATATTTTTAATTCTTGAAATATTTTATTCACAGATTTCGAGAATATTAAAAACTGATATAAAGTTCATAAATGTAGGTTTTTTTTCTAATTTATTCTTTCCTTGGGCAAAGTTATTTTATCCGTTATTTTTAGAACAAAAATTACCATATACAAAACAACCAAGTAATTTATATTTACGAGGCGTATTTCGTAAGGCATGTTAAAACTAAATAGATGAGCATAGCAATGAGAAATTTTTGCATATTTTTCAATTAAAAAGTAAACTTTAATACATCGAGTTATCGCTGTCCATTTAATAGATATATCATTATATATTAATAAGTATCTATACTGATTACTTTGAATTTATTATTAATTTCTGTGGTTTTTATTGAATGTATTGCTGCAAAACCGTAATAGCGGTAATACTTTCCAACGCAGAGAAACGAAAGCTTTAGTTAATAAAATTCTTCACGGTATCCGCGCGATCGTTGCCTAATTAAGTTTCCTTTCCTCACGCATCATGACGGTTACGAGTAATCAGTTAGTTGAGATCTATTAGCTGCGATAAGAGCGGAAAGGACAGGTCCGATCGCGCGCGCATTCACACACGTAGCACACATAAGCACACACATAAATATATATTTCAATTCGATGAAACGGAGTCTCGATGTTCTGGCCAGCGGCCAAGGTGTGGGCGTTTATGTGAAGTAACGAAAAGACGCAAGTTACGTCGTTCCAAATTGGCAGCGTCTTTTAATCGATTACGAGGAAAGGTCTAGTTCCGTAAAGTTGGCATCCCGAGATGTGAATTTTTACAAAATTAATATGGCATTTGATTGCCCACAATTTGTCAACAACTTCGTAGATCTAGAATTATTTCTCGACAAGCTTCTCCCTACAGCACACAATCGATCGTCTTTACTCAGAGATCGAAGGCACAGTGTGCTCTGAGATAACACGATAGTCACTAGAAACATATTTAACGAACGATTATGTTTAAGGATTTAACCAAATCGCGTGTCACGAGTGGCCACTTTGATTTATGATATGGATCCGAAAATATAGATGCAGGACTTACAAGCGTGATAGATCACATGAACAATCAAATTTGTTTATTGATTAATTTTGTTTAATTGTATATTTTCATTTTTCAATTTTCGTACTTTTAGAAATATATACAAACACAATATGTAATAAATATACGTAAGAACGTTTACACGCGATACACGCGTGACTGTTGCTATAATAATTCTGTAAATTATGAAGGTATAATCTGAATGTCAATGTTAACCTGGAATTTCTCTCTTTTTTGTTTTAGGTAAGTGCATCACATTTTCCGGCCTGTTTCGCCATCGTGCGTGCGTATATGTGAGCGGCATTGCGTATGCGTTCGACGGGCGCGATACCAGGTTACGTATGCATAATAATCGCGTTTACCGCCGGCTCTCGTCAGGCTGCTCGTAGATATACCATTTTAATCTTCTTGCGTCCTATTCTTTTTTCCTCTCTTTCCCGTTCTTTCTTTCTCCCGCCGTTCTCTAGTTTCCCGCGGAATTATCGACTGCATTTTTTATAACTAAATACCGCGTGACGCGCGGATACGCGGTAACGTTCATTTTTTAATCGTGATCTGTGTGTATATAATCGACTTTTTATATTCGCACTCCTCAATAACCAACAACGTGTTAATATCTTTTTTGATACGTATTATACTCCATCTAGCAGAAATCCGAGAGGAGACCATTAAAAGTGATATATTATTTTTATTTGTTTTTAATCACTGAAGTGCAAAATAATTATTTTTTTATTATATGTATATATGTATATATACACACATATGTGTATTTTAAAAAGACAACACTTCTGTGCATATTTTGCGTATTCGCGAGGAGACACATACTCCAGAGAACTTGGAAAGAATCAAACGGTAAACCCGTTCCTTCTCCGTGACATTTCTCCACTAGGAACTCGTTAGCTGTGTTATCCGCTAATTTATTGTTTCACGGACTAATTCATTCCGCGTTCCTTGTTCGAGGGCATTATTCACGCCGCTCGGACGGAGTGGCACATGTATTTTTGTTCGGGACGTCATTACGTAAATCGTAGGCACCGGGTAGAAAAACTCCGCAAAATGCAGTTGTGCATTCAAAGCGCCGCGCGTGCGTTCCTGCCGGCAGCCTACGCGATACGATGCTATGATTTATATCGTAACTTCGGCGAGTTGCGCAAAGGCGCGCTCTGCACAAGAAAGCTGGAAGATGCGGGGAAGATAATTTTTCAGTTCGACGATGAAAAGCCTTCGCGCGGTATACACACGCGCGGCTTTTGTATTCCCAATACTAAATACCAACCTCTTTCATAATACAATTTGCACGGGGCCGATTAAATCTTTACACGAGGTTTCATCCCCCACGCATTTCCTTTCACCGGACTTCGAAATAATTTCAAGCTAATTTTCTTTGACGCGCTGTTGATATTCTTACGATGTGTGTTCTGTTACGAAAATAATATATTACATAAATCACGCAAAAATTGGAGCAAAAACAAATCTTTTCTGTTATACCGCTCCATTTGTCTTCCTCTGATATTAATATTAATAGAAAATGAAATTATTATAATATTAATACATAAAATAAAATTCTATATAATAAATATAGACGAAATATCAGGGACGATATAACAGGAAAACTCCAAAAAATCTATTCTAAATAAAAAAAAACATCTTTAGGTAATGTAAAAGAATGAGATTTTCTTTAGAATAAACCGCCTTTAAGAAGAGTATTTAGTTGCCGACATTCTTTTATGCGCTCCTCTTATCGCGAAGGACGACGGTAATATTTCAAACAGATGGATGCACGAGTCTTAACCGAATAATAAACTCGTGGCGATAATTATTGCTAATGCCGTCATTACCGTTCTGCGCGGTGACCAGCGCGATAACGCAGTCGTCTCCCCGATCCGCGGCGACGCTCCTCCAACTTACTAGCATCGCATCGCGGTCACGTTTTCCCCGTTAACGAGCGCTAAACGTTTACAATTCGATAAGAGACCTACCGGCGTTGTCGATCTTGTTCTCTCCCACGTTCTTGAATTTCGCGTCGCGCTCCGACGCGCCTCGCGGCGATTACGGAAACGCGCTCCCGCGCCTCGGTGACTCTCCTCTTTTATTGTTGCCTGGAATTTTGATAAATCTCCCCCGCGCGAGCAAGCGCGAAAGCGCGGCCGCCCGGGGAATTTATTTGCCGAGTTTCGCGAGACTTTTCACGTTCCTCGTACGACGGCGCGGTAGTAAGTCTTAAAATATAAATTAGCCGCGATAAGGCACCTTTGTCGGCTCTCCCCGCGTCGTAGCCTTGCGTGCCAGAGACGGATTTAAAAGGCGCGGCGGAAAACTTTAGTAATGACAGGCAATAATTTCTTTCGTATTTTAAAGTAACACTTTTTGCGATAATCAGGCTGTCGAGTGCCATTACTTTTCTCAATTTTTCAATTTTTTTTTATGTTACGTGCTTGATAAGACGAGGGGTTGAATTACGACTTCGTGTTATTCTAAATTAATTTTATATTTATCATTATTTGATGTTACTTTTAATTTCGGTGTAGCAAAAGTATTGTCTCAAAATCCGATAATAGATATCTTTATGATTATCATTCAAGTATTTTGACGCGTTCTGTGTAAGTTAACAAAATTAAAATTTTTTAACATTTGTCAACAGGAAATAATTTTGTTTAAAAATATTAATTGACTTTTTATAAAATTATATATTGCATAGAACAAATTTAATCCTTCATTGCTTGAGTATACTTTAGTCTGAAAAAAAGTGTATTAAATGCGGCCCTGGAAAGTCGTATTCGTCTCTGGTCTATTCACGTTTCCTGCTTTGTGAAGTGTATATGTGTATGCATATTCGTGTACATTTCTGTGTCGAAAGACACTCGATCGTATGAGGCACTTGCAGAAGTCACATGTAATCGTCAGAGCGTGATCATTACACGGGTAGGTAGTCGTGTAAAAAAAATTAACGCTCGTCCTCTAATTACGTTTTCGCGGTTAAAATTCGCACCTTAAATCACGTTGAGGAAACGTCGGTTGCTTTACGGCGCGATTCTTATCCGGAATCGCAGCGATTCGCGCGGCTCGCGTTGTATGTATCAGCAGCGATGTTTTTCAACGTGCCGATTTGATAGTCATGTAAATATCATGACATTTCCTGCCTCGAAGTGTTAAAGCGCGCGAGATTTCGTAAAAATTGTGTATTTTACGTTTACTTACGTGGCGTCAAAAATCTGATATGTCAAAATATTCGAAACTAACTGGAAACGAACTGGAACGCAAAAAGATTAACAAATAAATATATTTCGTAGAGTTTCGCATTTATAAAAGATCTTTCTTGTTATCTTTGATAACAGAAAGATATTGTTTTTCGGCAAAACGTTATAAAGTTCAACAGATTAATATATTTTAAATTCTTAATTTAAAATACTGCGACGAACTATTTTAGTCATTTCCGTCTGACTTTAACGCTCGCTGAAAATAATTTAGGAATTGGATTTCCCAATTAAAATTCGTCATTTTAACTGCAAGTTTTAATTATAGATCTTTTTTTGAAGTTGAACTAAAGTTATCAGTGAGAAACCAAAATAATTTCATTCGACGATACGCATTTATATAGGGTGTTTGAAAAAAATGTTAATACTTATATAAAAGTAAATTTTTTTATGAGAAAGTATTTTAAGAATTATTGCACGAGGAAATCATGTTGCATCTAAATGCATTTAAGATTAAGATACGGCTAATACCGTTGCATAAGGGCTTTCTATTTGAAAGAGAAAACGATTTGCTACTTATTATTAATTTATATCAGATTAGATAAACGCTTATATACAATTCTCTAGTAGAACTGTTATCGTATGATCACGTGAAATGCAGTGCTAAAATTATTATTGTTAAAAGAAATTAAACAAGTTTAGTGAATGTAATTTAGCAGAAATATCGATTTCCAATATCGTTTTCAAATTCATTCAAATATCATTCTAAATATTTAACATATTTATCTAAACGCAGTATTTTCTATTTAATCTATCTAATTATTAGTATTAGTTTTTCTACAAACAGTAATATTTACATCTTTTTGTAAATATTACTTTAAAAAAGTACTTTTTTTAAATTGTTTTAAAGAATGCAAATCTCAAACTAAACCTGCTATCTATAAAGCTGCTTCTCTTGAAAATCCCAAGAGCGTTCCTTCGCGCTTTCACAATCGCTAATCACGCAAAAATCGTCGGTATTAACATTATTAATTCAAATACTGCGTTTCGGCTTACGCATGAATTCGCGACTCTCCTAATCCGCGTAATAGCGCGGAAACGTCCCGCGTTCGTATTTTACCGGTGTGGATAACCCTGCCGCGGTCGAAGAGAGCGACGGTGGCAACTGAATTATTATCGCGATATGCATCGGGAATATTTAATCGACGAGCGCGCTCGAGTCTTGCGCCCTCGTGTACTCGCATGCGTGTACGCGTCGCGTGCACACACGCGTTTCGCGGCGGGAACGATCGGCCAATCGCCGCCGCTGGTCGGGACGATAAAGCCGGAATTGATTCGCGTATTTGTAAACCCGCACCCGTACTGAAGTGCAAGCCGCCGGCTCGTAAACCGCGGCCCCCGGGCTTTTACGAGTCATTTCGGGATCTTGATTTATCGGTTCGTGCGTACGATGATCGCGAGATCGCGCGAAACAATGGATAAGGCACATCCCGCGTACGCGCGTATCTCCCCTTCGCGATTATTCGCGAATATCATCAAAACACTTTAAAAATGCATTTTTGCTCAAAAACTTCACGTCTGCTCGTTAATAATTAAAAGTTTAAAGCCAGAATGTGAGTAGTGATTTTTCGATGATTGTATTTTTCTTGCGCGTGTTGCATTAATATTTAATATTATGGCTTTTATTTAAAAAATGTGAGCTTTACGAGTATTTTTTTTCCAATTAAATTTTTTGTACAACATGAACATTGGACAGTATTAAAAAAAAGTACAGTTTTTTTCGATCAATTTTATTTATTCATTACGTGACTCAAATATTTAAGTATTTACATAAAGATTATGTATATTACATAATCTTTATTTAAATATTTATATTAAATCACTGAATTAATTTCAATTTTCTTATCTTGGTATCTGTATCATCGAAAGAAAATGTTTATTGGACACATTATGTAGCGTAAACGTGGGAAATGTTCGTTTGAGGAATGGACAATAGACTTTGAGAGTCATTATTCCACAAACTCTTCAAGATTTATGATTGGTCAGACAACATTTTCTCTCGCTTGATGTGCACATGCATAATTGCATCGATGTCGCGCTATGAAAGCTTTGTTCTACCTTCTATTCCGAATCGAGGTATGCGGAACCGCATTCCATTTATACATTTCGTTCAAGTGCTCTTAATGTCGATAAGTACCGGTCTCTTTCTTTCATGTCGATCAAAGCACGAATTGAATAAAGCGAGTTGGCTGACATTTTAAATTTGTTAGAATTAACTAATTAATAGTCAAATCGATGAACATAATAAACTACTCCAAAAAAGGTTTGGCGAAAAGCTTTTTACAAACTGATTTATGGATTCATCAGATGTTGAAGATACATAAATTCTGAATATACATTAAAACGCGCTTATATAAGGCATATTTATTGTTTTATTATATATTAAATAGATTGCAAATAGTTGGAATTCTTGAGAATAGGTTTAAGTTTGTCATGAAATAAAATAATGAACAACCATGAAAATATTATTTTTGAAATTAATGGAAGTAACTTAGATGGGAAATAAAATTATCTACTTGCAAGTTGATATTTATTTAGCGTCATCGAAGTTATAAGTATCAAAACTGCCTATTATGTATCGTAAAAAAAAAATAATTCCGCAGAGAGAAAATTGGATTCAAGCTAATGACTTGTTAAAATTTGTACAGCTACAATCGGAAATGATTGTGCGCGTTTATTCGCAATTTTATCTCACTGAAATCATTGAATTCTATCCCGTTTACCTTATAGAAGAAAGCTTTCTAACGCCCATGATCAGGAACCTGTTCAAAGGTCAGGTCTACCTGGATCGTGTAGCCACGTCATCGTTTGCTTAGCCGTTCAGTGATAATCCCCAAGAGACTCTTTCCGGTCTCTTCTAACTAATCTCCTTTCCCCATTTTCTAATGGAAGCATCCATTGTACTTTTCGAACGTGTATGTGCACGCGTTACTGAAAACTGAGATATCAGCAACTGCTATAAATCACCAGAAACGTTTACAGGTAGAAAACATGTCGGGACAGGTTCGACCTTACCCGTGGTTTACGACTTGTATAGATTCTTTCCAAGACTACACCTTACATTGCCGAGATTCGTCCCCGAACGGTCGTTCGGACGGTTAAAAGTTCCAGGACAATCGCGCGCTGATATCATTTTATAGTTCAACTCTCTCGTAGGATAATTCCTTCCCGGAGAAACACACATTTAATTGCGCATTAAAGACCCAAGTGTTCCAGTCTAGACGAGATATTTTAGCATCATGACTTTATCATCACACTCGTCGCAGATCGTTTCGGCTTTATTTGGATTCTAAATACGTCACGCCCTCGTGTCGCATTGTTAAATTTATGACAGAGCAATTAATTTATATATTTATGTGACACAGCAATTTCGATAAAGGATATAAAACCGTTGAGTTGGTGAAAGTGCAGTCACTAATGGGTTATTAACGATTGAAATGTTAACTCTGCGTAACAAAAAAGTGCACTTTTGATTACGATAAAAAAGACAAAGTATAAATTTCAATTATAACAGACAATTTAATTACTTTTCTAAATTTTATCAGACACGGAGTTAAAAATAATTAAAAGCTACGCGTCGATGGACGTTCGAACTTATGATAAATTGTAAGATATTGTCAAATTTGGAATTTCCAATACACTTTCGTCGTGTAATTATAATCTTCACATTGTAAATAAGCGTAGACATTATCTGCGCTTATGTAACATCAAAATCTGAACTCATTGAAATAATATTAGCGGCTTCAATAAACGCTTCAATTACTGGTCCCGAAAGACCATTTGATTCACATGAATAATGATGTGTGGCTTTTACAGCATCAAAATTTGAGCTCGTCGAAATATCAGTGGCTCCAGTAAATTTCACTCGCACTCGTCGTTTGGAGACCGTTCGATTTAAATGAGCGATAATTGTTTATGACGGGACGCGGGAACGTTCCTCGAAAGCGTTGCCGGTAGATGAACCGAAAATAGTCGCTGTTTTGTCTCGCGATCGAGAGAGAGAGACCGTTTCGCGCCGCCTTGCATTCGGTGGCTCTCTTCTCGGCGCTTCTCCTCGTCTATTTCCGATCCTTTCTGGCTCTCTCCTCCCCTCCTGTCTCTCTTTCCGCCTCGCAAGAGTCCGCAAAATAAGACGTCTCCGCAAGTGCATACGCAAAAGATAAAGTGAAAGAGGGATAAACCGTTGGGAGATTGCGAACCGAGAGACGAAGTGGCTCGCGCAGTTTTCATCGCTTTCCTACTTCCATCTCGCCGAGATGCAGCTGGCTGATGTCGCAATTCTATCTGCGATAGAGCGAGTCTCCGCTGGTTCTCGCTTTTTACCACCATCATTGTATCGGAGTATAAATTATCATGCGACTGGAGAGAAAACTTAATTCCTTGTTATGAAGCGAATTGACCTACAAGGGGCAATTTCTTCAGTAATGCTGTATGTTCGATTAATTAACAAACGCGCAACACGCTTTGATTATATATGATGTGGAAATACAACCACTTATTTGCCAATTAGTTTTTCTCACGGATCGTATCACGTGCCGTCGGTTATTAGATAATTATTCATCGTGCATCTTGATTTATCTGATATCTGATCGGCGATTCCTCGAGTAGCGGCGTCTTAGCCGGGCGTATTACATACATAGAGAAAATTGCAGATAAGATATTTTCCGCAAAGAATTATCGTATCATAAAGCAGCGCGCGCGCGCCCGCCCGCTCGATCGTTATCGCGCCCGCGTTCGCGCGGGCGAACGGAGGGAGCCGGGGGGGCGTATTTAGAAAATGCATGAAATACCATCGAAAGTTATTACGAGCGTTGTTGTCGTGAAATATCACTGCTGCGCGCGGCGCACGCAATAAGAAATCCGCCGCCACGCAGTAGCAGCGACGTGGATAGCCCCAAGTGCAAGAGTCCTTTCTCCCCGGTGCGACGGCCTGCACCTGATTGCATAAACGTCGTAACCGGCGAATGTAAGTCTCTCTCTTTCTCTCTCTCTTTTTTTCTCCCGTGCGCTTGCCCGGGCACTCTCGTCGCGCAACGTCCTGAGATGCACTGACCTTCTATTGTTCCCCCCCGGACAAATCGCCGCTCGCCGATGCTTCTACGCTCCTGACGACGATGTACTCTCTGTGCACTGATTCGCCGGCGACGAAGCAGGGAAAAGAGCCGTGGCGAATCTCCTCGCGATCAACAGAGAAGAAGAAGAGGGAAGGAGGGAGAATCAAGCCGCGATTACTACGGTGCATCTTGACCTTTTTCCCGGCCCTTGCAAATGCCATTAAACCGGAGATCGTGACGATCTGTGCTCGAAACGGGCCTTGAGGCAGATGATACTTTGTAAATCGAACGAAATGGAAAGCAGAGTTGTTGCTTTCACGTGGAAGGAAGCGCGTGGAAAAATAATCGCGGGGAGAAATCGATGAAAAAAAAAGTCAAACTTTTTATACCGGATGTTTCCGAATTGCAAATCCCGCGGAAATTGCAACAGATATTTTTTTTCAATGGCTCACCGCTATCGAAAATCGTTGCAGAATGTAATTCAATAATCTCCACTTTGGGACGCGTTCTTAAATAGTCGTCTTTCGAGTCCATTAGCAAGGTTGTATTTTAGCGTTGTCACGTATGTTGCGCTGCCGTGTCGTATGCGAAGGTGTGCGTAGATAATGGGACACGTGAAATTTGCATAAAGCCACGTACAACGGTGGTGCAACGATACGCCTGACAATGAGGGAAAGAGGCGACCGATTACAAAGTAAGACACTTGCAGATTGCAGTTAGAGTTACCGCGGTTAAGCGCATTATACACGCTCGCAGCGGCTCGTAACCCGCTCCTCTCTACTTTCTCTGTTCCTCCGTGTTGTCCCTCCCCGCTGTCCATTTACCGTATTTCATGCGCTTATGAATTCCCTCGCGAAAGGTGTCCGGGAAAGAGAAGCGAGGAAGCGCGCGATTAAAGAACGCTTCAAACGTCACATTTATCCGCGTTTTCGGCAGATTCTGAGAACACGCCCTCAACGTGTATCAATTAATTGTCTATTGTTTTTATTCCTGTATCCAATTACCAATTGAATTATAAAATCGTCGCTGTATTTAAATTTGGAATTCATTTCCGTTATACGTGTATGAGTCATATGGGTTAGACATTGATATATTATGTGGCCTATGAGTCATATACGTGACGTACGTCGCACGTTAGTGCGACTTCGCATTCATATTTCCTTCATTTTCCGTGTAGCGAGTGAGTAA
The DNA here is from genome assembly GCA_011636635.1 of Tetramorium simillimum. Classification (NCBI taxonomy): domain Eukaryota; kingdom Metazoa; phylum Arthropoda; class Insecta; order Hymenoptera; family Formicidae; genus Tetramorium; species Tetramorium simillimum. The sequence goes on along the minus strand of VBVQ01003195.1, from coordinate 1,494 downwards.
AACGCTTAAAACTCGGAAAATTTATTGCAGCATTTTACAGAGACCTATAATTTGCGGTCATGCCAGAATGCGCCGCACGTACGAAAAGTAGTGAATTTAATTTCACCAATTTCTTTCTTTTATAAGGACACGGAGTCCTCTCGCGAGGACTATCATAAAATGCAAAAATGTAACTGGAATGTTCTTCACCTGCGTCCTTTGTTACGCGTATCGCCCCCATCTCTTGTATCGTATGTCGCCCTCGTTTTCGTATCGCGCGGAAAAATTTTCGCAATCGCTCGAATTCTTTGTCGTACAATCCGCGAGCTGTGATTTCGGTCGTTTCGCTCCGATTTGTCACGTAAAAAAAAAAAATGCGTATCTTCCACTTTTATAAAAGCCCCGAGCTCGGACAAATGCGTATCTCGTTCGGCTGCGTGAAACAATGCGATACAAATGTACGGCGCCGATCGGTCGCCCGTACCTGTCTTACCTGTCGTTGTCTCGCTTGGAAATCGGTTCGAGTCCCCACGTCCACCTCCGTCCCCGACGGAAATCGCGTCTATTGTGATGCTTTGGGGCGTGCCTCCCTCAATCGGGATCACATTTCACGGTCGTATAAATCATATTAAATCGCGTGCGTGAAAACGAAGATTATTGTGACGATAATAGGATATAATGACATCGCGATCCTAACTGTATTTTCAGGCCCCAGATGTAAAAGTCGGTATCGCGCGTTGAAATTGCGGTAGTTTTGTTTCCGACAGATATCAAATCCAAATCCCGACCAAAGGACTTAGGAAAACCCAATAATTCACCGGCGCGATATTTGTTGTTTATTGATAACAGGTGCGCGGAAAGCCAGATAATATCTGGTTTTATTCTTTTTTTTTCCGAAACAGCGCGGATTTGATATTGTTTAATGTCAAACACATGTATTTCAATGTTCTTTGCCAGTAATGTTCAGTTGGGTGATTTTATCGAAACTTATTTTAACAACAAGGCGTTTCGGTACGTGTGTGTATATCAAAACACGCGCACGTAATACGTAATATTTTTTCTGAAGAAAGAATTGGTTGTCCAGTTACCAAGACATGTGAAATTTATCGTGCACGATGTAACAGAAAGACATTGCTGCAAGCTAAAAATAGCGGTATTACATCACGTAAGATTTTTATTCATGAAGATTACTGCTTTATCGTGACGTGAAAGAAAAATCGTTAGTTTTTATTTTCAATCCGTTTTAACTTCCCGCGAGGCAATACTCCGAAAAGTCGGCGCTCGTGATATCCGGAGGATCTCGTCTTAATAATCGGCAGCCGTACTTGGTATCGAAAAAGCGCGATAAAGTGACGATTGAGAGTGCCGAGCGCAGTTGGTCTTGCGAGAGATCTCGGTACAGTGAACGGAGGAGAAGGACACGAAGGGAAAAAGAGGGTAGGGAAAGAGAGAACAGATAGAAAAGTGCTGACTGTGGCGATAGAGAGGAGAGACGGCGGGGCGAGGGAATAGGGG
>VBVQ01003194.1:0-20092 GCA_011636635.1 Tetramorium simillimum | reverse complement strand
CCCTCTACGCTCCTACCCTGCCGCCCGTCGCCGCCGCCGCCGCCGCCGCCGCCGCCCCCGCCTCTTCCTCTCCCGAGGATCGCGAGGCGAGGGCTCCTCTCGTCTCGGGATCACCGTGTGCGCCCAGACGTCGACTCGATCACGAGCGGTACACGCGGTCAGTGCGCTGCTGAGCGTCGAGCGGTGACGAGCGGAATCGAGAAGGTGAAGAAGCCACGCGTACTCCGGGGCACTCCGGGGGCCACACGATCGATCGTCGACGTCCGCGTCCGCGCCGCGCCGCGCGGCACCCTACGTCGGCCTGCGAGAGGAAGAACACCGGGAGAGACGCGAATGATCGCGGGGTGAACCGCGTACTCCGCGCACGATGCGCGACTCGGCGGACCTGGTCTCGAAATCCCATTGCCGGAGCGGCAGCGGATAATTTCCTCTCGGATCTCTCTCTGGGGGAGGAGTGCGTTACCTCTGCCCGTCGGAAACGGACTTGGTGTTTTAAAGTGAAATCTAATCAGTTGACGCGGATGCTGGAGCTCGGGTCTCCCACGACGGTGTGATCCCACGGCCGCCGACTCCGCGGACTCCGGCACGGCGTCATGGATTACTCGAAGAAAGGTACGTTCGCCGTAAGATCTCGTAAGATCGAGAGGGGACCCCGCGATCACGGTGCTCCGACGAATATTACTTCACGTATCATCTGTAGTTGTGTTTACCACGCTTTTTTTTTCACGCGTCGCGTCCTTCGTCGCCGCGCGATTTATCTTTTTCTTCTTTCCCGCGATTTGCGCCTGAGAATTTGATCGGAGGATTCCTCGCGTTCCTTTCTTTTTCTTGAGTGTTAAGCTGTGCTCTTCCCGATATCTCGCCTCGTTCGCGAAACGGACTCTTACGCACACGTGTACGCGTCTGCATGTCGCCGTCACGTGAAATTTTATAATATATATATATATATATAATGTTTATTTGTAATATATATATTTATATTATGAAATATTATATACAATATAATATTCGCACAGCCGCGCCGCACTCACCTGCTCTCCTCGTGGCCGATCTTCAGCCATGAGCGAGCAGAGTTAAGAGAACGAAGCTTGCCGAGATAACGAGATTATATCAATTGTATTGATGACGCACAGTGAGGTATCGCGTGAGTGGTTTCATCGGAATCGAGTAGCTCCGATTTTTGCAGCAAACTCGCGTTCGTCTGGCTATTATCATTCGTTCCCGTCGAGCGTTCGATCCTTAACGATAAAATTCAGCAAATTTTCAGAATACTTTGTAACTTTTCTTTCAATGGTGTTACATTCAAGAAATGCATTTAAAACGAAATTGATTACAATCCATTGATTATAATAGTAGTAGTATAAGATGGGCGGATAGGTAATAATCTCTAATGTCACCTAGACTTAAAAAGTTCTTTTGTGACTTTCCGCTGAAAATGGGATCTATGCGGGATGAAGATTCGTTGGGATTGGATCAGAATCCTTTCGTTAATCACTCGCGTCATCCCAATTGATTATAATAAATATAATATTTCCGTCTTAAACTACCCAAGTAGCAACCTTGGGTAGTTTGCAACGTTATTTAGCGTCATTTTTACGTTAAAATGTCATCACAAAGGTCTTTTTAACATCAGAATGACGATAAATAACGTCTACCTGGGTAGTCCTTTAAATTATATGTTAAAAACAACAGAAAATCCATAATGTCAACTGTGTTAATCTTCCAGCATTAATAGTTCGTTGCCATTAAAATTTCTCGATGATCTTATTTTTCTCGTATCTGTTCTTAATTATTAAACTCTTTGTATTGAGTATTTTTAGTAAAATATGCACGACATCATGTTTGAGTTAAAGTTAAATATTTTTGCACCGTATTATGACACGCGGATGAATATTGTCCAGAAAAAAAAGATTCATTCTTCCTGACAGAGCACAAGGATTATATGAGCATGAAGCCTGGATTAGGGTGTGGTGCGGAAAGTCAACCGCTCCCTTTTTCACCCCAGCAAAGGGGCGCCCTTCGGTAGCGAGATAGATTAATTAGCGATGTTTATATTTGACAAGAAAGTGCACGCGTTTATTAACTCCCGGAAAGCTCTCTTCTCGTGATAACTTGAAAGTTAAAGCAGTAAACGAACACATGTATGCATAAATCAATCATGACGAAATAAATACAGTCACATATCTATCTCAAATCAATTTACAAAAAATGTAATCAGTTACATTAATAAATAAATTTAATTGTATTTAATTGTTTAATTGTATTTAATTTTTTATTGTTTTAAATAATGTCTTAATTAATGTCAATACATATCTTGAAACATTTTTTGACGTATCTTTTCTATTTTAAATTAACTTAGAGAATAATGATTTTATCATGATATAATATTAATAAGGTTTAGATAAAATTGCGTCAATATTTACTTAAAAACATTTTAAACAATGATCTTGGGAAAAATTAGCTCTATATAATTTTGTATATCACCTCAATGATTAATAGTTAAAGTTTGCTCTGTGCAAAAAATAGGACAATAGGCTTTACTTTCTGCGCGATAAATATGGAGCAGTTAGTGAATCTTTCTTGGAACAGCGCCATAAACTAGGACTATGCAATTTATCATATTCGATGGAAATAGCGAGAACCTTTGTTAGAAAAAGACCAAATAGAAAAGGATTCGCGTGATGCTTCAATCTCCATTTTTTAAAAGACCCTAGTTTTTAAAATTGAAACTGAACGAATTATTGATCAAAATTGATATTATTAAAGATTCAAGATTAAATAATTTTTCATAGAGATGTCTACTATTAATAATAATATATAATAATATGCAACATTTTACGATTGTATCGATAAATTTTATTTTTTAAATCAAGTGTTCAAATATTATTCAAATAGGAATATATATTGTTTTCATAATACTCTCTGTTTTATGTTTGAAACTTGTGTATCATTGAATCTAATGGTCCATCTCTCGCTTGAAATTATCAGACTATCGTTTCTGCGAAGGAAAGCAAACTATGTTTTAGCGAAAAACTCAACGCGAATGATGATCGATCTCCACTCGCGCGGTTAAAGATTAGACGTCCGCCAACCACACCTATCATCGCTTTTCCGTCCCTTACCCCGCAAGGCGTCATAAGGTCTGTCTAGGATTTGCATAGGTCTTATTACGGCGACAATCTATAGATGTGGCGTGGCGGTAGGTAGGTAGGTATGACAACCGCGTCGAGGTACATGCGGAAACACTCGGTTGGGCCACGTATACGAGGGTACTTTGCGTGACATCCTTCGCGGCACCTCAAACCGTTCACCCTCGGTCGATCGTGAAATTAATGACCCACGGCGGAAAATTTTTCGGAGGAGGAGGAGGTTTCGCTCTCTATTGCATGTCGACGTGTTTGTTGTTACTTGTATCACTTCTCTGAGGTATCCACAGACTCGAAACAAAGATAAAAATGGTTTCTATTTCTTTTAAATATATCTGTTTATATATAAAAATTTCCTTAAATTTTTCTTAAGTTTAAATTCTTCGACTTATGTCTTGTTATTCTAGGATAAAACATAGAAATGTCAAAAAATTGATAATTGATACAACTAAAAATTTTATCAGTGTTATGATTATAATGAAATCGTAAGATTGTGAATTAAATTGAGATTCTGAACGATTTACATAGCTTAATCGGTTCGAAAAATTTATCTTATCTAAAAACTCTCTAAAAACTCGTTGAAAGGAAACAATGACGAAGTAATTCCTCGAACACATTAAGCAAGGTTTAATCTTTCTTATGAAAAATAGATGTCAATTAACGAGCGAATTTAAAAACAAAACTTGAAGAGTTTATTTCCGATTATTTTAACTGTTGGATTGCTCGAAACCTTTAGGAATCACTTAAAATTAAGATAAATTGCAGAAATTGCAATTTGTGAATAAAATTTTGAACGTAACAAGAGTTTCGTTTAAAATATTAATCGTAATATGCAGTTTGAACATCTTACGCGAACATTTTAATCAAGGACTTTTAATCTCTCTTATTGTATCGATATTTTATAGAATAGTGCTATTAGCTAAAATTGCTTTGATTTTAATTAATAATTCTTCTTTAAATTCATATTTGCTATATATTACACAAATAATAGATTTATCACAAATAAATTTTTTAAAGAAATAAATAAATTTAATATAATTATACTTATATAACTAAAGAGCAAAATAGGTGTTTGATATTGATAGAATAGAAGATATTTGAAACAGGATTAATTGATTGCGAGTCTTCTTTAATTTCTGTATACGAGATCACATTATAAACTCGCAAAAGTAGAAAGAATTGATGTTAAAAAGTAATTTTTAAAATTTGATATTGATTTGAATGAACTTATCTAATTCAGAAAATAATATCACTTAAATTTTAAAACGAAGAGAAGAAATTTAAATGAAATAAACTGTAAAATAGAGACATGCTGGCTTTAAAAAAAAAAAACATTTTGCTCCTTTAATCGACATCGATTTTTCATAAGAGAGATTAAAATTCCTTGGTTGAAATGTGTTCGAGGAATTACCTCGTCATTGTTTTCTTTGAAAAATGCGTGTATACATCGATCGCAGGTATCGTCAATAAGACAGAATAATAGTGTAAGATGAGCGAGTAGAGCTATTGTCAGTCCCTAATGCATTTAGATCTATAAAGACTCTCTGTGGCTTTTCGTTAAGAATTATGTGGAATAAGAGTCGGAATTTGAACTCAGAACCCTTTTTAAAATAAAGGTTTCCGGAAGGATCGGGACCCTTTTGTTACTAATTGTTCGCGTTAGTACGGAGCGTCATCCCGATAACAGAATAGAATAAACCGAAAAAAAGGAGAGAGGTGGACGAGGGGTAGGGAGATTCGTGCGTCAACTCGGAGTGGTCGCTCGCAGGTACGGGCGAAGGGTTGCTCCGGTACGTTACGGATGGGTAAACCCAAGGTTGTCAGAGAGACAACTTCTCGAAACACACTGGCCGACCGCCATCTTTGTTTCTCCCGCGTGGTGCGTGGGTGTATCCGAGCGTGAAAGAAGCGGGGATGATGAGGGAGAACTGGACAGAGGGAGGGGAGGATGACGAAGAGGGAAAAAGGCGCCGCCGTCGGCAGAGGGAGAGAAAGAGGAAGAGAGCGTCGAAGGGAGGTGAAAAGGGGACAGATACGGGACAGCAGGGTTACGAGGATAGGGTGGGAAGAGGCGTGGAGGGAGGGAGGGCTGGAAGGAGAAAAGGACGAGGCGCAATAGTGAGTCTGCGGCTACGGGGCAGGAAGGAAGGCGAAGAGTAGAAAAACGCGTAGCGTGCTCGTCGGCGAACGGATGTCGGCAGCGAGAAAGAAAATGAGAGAACGAAACGAAAGAGAGAGAAAGAGAGGAGAGAAAGAGAGAGAGAGAAAGAGAGAGAGAGAAGGAGCGGAAGGACGGAAAAAGAACGAGAGAGCCAGGGGGAAAAAGAAGGAGCGGAGAGCACGTCCGAGCGAGATAAGAGCCGCGAGAAAGAGCGGAGGGTATGTCCGAGTTGGCGCGATAAGGAGGCCCCGACGGGCGAAGAGGCGAGCGCGAGCGAGATAAAGGCAGTGACAGCTGGGTGGAGGGGCGGAACGAGCGCGATGCGATGGAAGGGGGCGGAGTGCGGCGATGGTGGAGGCGGAGGGGAAAGAAGGAGATAAAAAAAGGCTCCGGGAGAGATGAGAGGCGGCCAATGGCGGCGCAGTGCGACGCCGAGTCGACGTTGGTCTCTCTCTCTCTCTCTCTCTTTCTCTCTCTCCCCCCACCCTCCCTCTCCGGCCGGCCAGCCAGGCTTGCTTCAGCGCAGCATCCTACGATTCGTAGGTGGCGGTTCCCAGGCCGGCGAACGGAAATGCGCATGTACGCCCCCGAAGCGGGCATGACACTGCTCCCTTTTTCCCTCAAGGTTCCCCCGGCGAGGTCCCGCGAGGGTGCAATGCAGATATAGGCGTGGCGTTCTGGTCCTCCGGCTCGTCCGCGAATCCCTTGAAACCGCGGCGATTACGGGACTCGCCCTTCCCGCGTCGTTCCCTTCGACGATTCCGCCCGTGTATCTCGCTCAACACTCTTCGTGTCATTTTTCGTATAAGTCACAAATATAATACCTAATAATATGTTGAGATCTCTCCCTCGGTCTTTAATTTTCAACTTAATTTTCGAGTGCTCCGTTTTGATCCGAGCGCGATGTAGCGATATTGTGTCTCTGTTGTCTCTATTGTCTGTTTATTATTATATAATATTTCGTGTGCTTCCTACTTTCTCTTCTAATTTTCGATATCGAACCGAGAAGGAGGACACGAGGCACGCGATGTCCCATTAATGGCGTGCATGAAACAAACCTTTATATATTCTACTTGCATTAATATGTAAAAAGCATACAGATTCAACACACACACACACACACACACACACACAGAGAATTTTGAACAATGGAAGTTTCATTGGATAGAGTAAAAGTCAAAGTTTTCATTCATATATTTGTAACAGATCACAATTTTGTTTGTTTCAAACGACTCTCTATTCCTTCTTACGTCATCTTGGAGCAAAAATCCACGTGTAAGATATTCGTGATGTTATCCGTCATATTACTCAATTTAAAGCGCATTTAATCCTATAGTTTGATTCCATCTTTGCTTTACTTGTATACTTTATTACGTAAATCTGTTACGAAGATGTTTATGTTATTGTATCACCATCTCGCAAGATATAGAAGAGAATAGCAGAATGCACGTTTTCTGCGAAAGACGTAAAAGAAACATTATTATTAAAAAAGATACAAATGCAAGAGAAGACAATTTTCCTATCCGATTTAACGTACTAATAAATTGGAATAACTCTTTGATCTTTTAATTTTGTTACCCCGTCTTGCTTAATTACAATAACGCTGAATTCGTTTTCTGAATATTTCTCGGACACGTCGGAGGGATCGCATCGGTGAAATTTGGTATGGAGTTTCGCAATTGGAAATCTCTTCCCCTCGTGCTTTCCATTTCTAACGATCGCGATGTGACGGGAGACTAATCGTTATAACGTTCCATGAACCAAGGAAAACGATTTCTATTCTTGCGACGCCGTTTCTCGTCATCGATTCGAGCGACATTCTCTTAGCTATCCGTTCTCATATGATATAGCACATCTCTGATATCAGATGATCAGATTTAAAGTTATAAAGAATATTCTATCAGCGAAAATCGCGTTTTCTAATTACCGCCACTTGAAATATTATGAAAGCAATCATTAGTAAATTATATCGTTTTTATGTAGTTATTTTTTACACATTATTAAGAGTCAGTTTTTCAAGTTCTTAATAAGCTAACTAATAATTGAATCATACGTTTGTCTTTGTTTTTAAATTAGACAGAGTTCAAACGTATGATTTAACTATTAATTAGCTTACCAAGAAGTTGGGAAAATTGGCTCTTACAAATTTTAATTTACAAATCAGGATTTTCTTACAAATGTGACATAATAGTAGTGTAATATGGATGAGTAGCTATAATAATCCCTGACGTTACTTAGATAATAGTTTCTCTGTGACTTCTCGCTGATAAATACAATATAAATGAGATGAAGGGATTCGAATCCGGGATCCACTTCTACTCACTTGTCTTAGCACGCGTCATCCCAACGTGATGTAATAAAAAATAAAAATATACGCGCGTGTGCACTTCAGTGACTGCTCAATTAAAAGTAGTTAGGACTGGTGGCAAGAGGTGAGGAGTCATTAACGATCAGGCACGCGTCAAACCGCAGGACGAAGCTGATCGGACTCGTTTCTCCACACTTGACCAGAAATATACGCGCGCGCGCGCTCGCACGCGTGATTTACGCACATGAATAAAGTTCACCTGCCGACAGGTACGCCATATGAACGGCCGTCGAACAGGTTTGGGACCACACGACGGCCGGTCATGTAGTCGTTCAATCGGCGAGTGATCCGCATAACGCGATATTAAGAGGCTTCAGGTGCGGTATCACGAAAGATAAATTGATATGTCCGATATTTTTCACGATACATAATTTCAACATACTTGTATTTCTTCAAACATAATTATAGCACTTATTATAATGATATTAAATTGATAGAACTGAGAAATATTAGTCCATAAAATTCATTATCGTTTCAATCGAAATTACAGTGTGTGAGTAAAGTCCTATCTATCTGTTCTCTATTACAAACAATTAACGCATTGTTGCATGATATGCATATAAATATCGAGATTCAGCGAGATAATTCCGAGAACCACACGAATGCAAAATCACAAATTGCGTTCTTCAGTTATTACGCCTAATGTAGTATCCTATACGGGCACATGTGTATAGTGTTGCATGAAGTACTTATGTATATTTGTATGTTTTGCATAGTCACTTATTTGATAACAAGTATTCCATTAAACGTTATTACGAGAGAATAAACGAACAATTGTACACAGAGAGAATAAACAAACAATTGTACATAGATGCTGGAAAGAAATGAATTTATTAATGAAATTTTTTACTATCTTATCTTTAAATACTGTCTTCTCTTATTTAAAGTTCTGACGAAATCTTACATGGAATTCAACTTTTTCATTTCTCTAATCGAAATCTTCTGTTCATTTTGATCTAGAAAGATAATCTTCGATAATCGCATAATCTTTTTTATCGTAATCTTACGATTGTAAAAAGATTTCCAAAAAAAGAGGGAACAGTGATATTCATCTTTATCTCGTGCATAAAAAAATTTGCTACTTTTGATATTCTTTAGATGGATTGAAACTTTTTGTATGAAATGTAAAGAAACAATCAATCTAGCTAATATTGAAAGACAATATTGAGTCAATGTTTCATAAGCCTATCCTCCTATTGTTTTGTTTTCTCCCTTTCCTGTCTCTGTCTATCTCTCCTCCCCCCTCTATCTTTCTTTCTTTCTCTCTTTCTGTCTGGAAATGCATGAGTCAGAGTTTTCAAAGTACATCTCGGAGACTGAGGCATTGTTCTGAATTCCAACATTCCAAAGAATTATGACATCTTTAAGATATATCTTAAAATAAGATATATCTTATATCCTGATCTTAGATATCATATAAAAAAACGTTTTAATTTGGATTTATTTTTAGACACATTGTGTAAAATCAAAATTAATAATAGAAAATATTAACAAGAAATATACGAAAGAGAAAATTTTGCATGATAAATCGATAATGTATAATTTAATACTTACATAATTTTGATAACAATCTATCTATTATAACAGAGATTAGTTTTATCGATAACAAAAAATTATGTAAATATAAAATTATTGATATACTAATGTATCAGATAATCCAGCTTCTATCTCATATTCTTCCTCCTGTTAATGCGTTTTCACACAACTTCGCCTTAATTGTGCCAATGACGTAAAATATTAAAGTGCTAGATTAACTGACAATATACAATTATTCCAATGTTTTAAAAATTGACAAATAAATGTTAAAGTAACTAATATTGAAGAATATTCTGTGATGCGTATATTAGCAGATTCTCATTATTCATAATGAGGATTCCGTTTCCCACACTTTGAACTTCGGTCCTTGCAATGATAAGAAAACAAAACGGTTCAGATATCAGTTTTCTTCGGTCTTATCTATAGCAGTCTGACTTTATCCCATCTTGCATTCTAAGCTTCAGTCTGGATCGCTGGTTTCTTAAGATGCATTCGTCAAATGCACGTTCAAAATAGAATGGAGGAGACCGTTGAGTGCGGTCAGAATGTCGGGCGAGGACGTTGATAAGTGTTATTGTCCCGGCTCCATCTGCGGTTCGGTCTGGGTATCTGCTTCCGGAATACTTAGTCAGATTTGTGTCCTGTCCTGTCGCTGACATAGTTTTTTTACCCAGTACAACTAAATCGGAGACGCAACACCGGCGGATCCGGCGGTGGCTCCTGTTTGTTCGCGGTTTTAAGGCCGGCGCGCATCAGTTAGCGTGATATATATTCCGACACACATTCTACATCACTACACTACGGAAGAAATTTGAATTGTGCCATTCCTAGTAGATGCGGGACGAAATGGTTGTCTCATCGTTGTCAACGTTTTTCAGTAATCTTCTTGAAAAATTGCGATACAATAATTTATATTGTTGCATATATTCGTGATTGCACAGATTATTCCGCGATAATAATCTCGTAGATAAAAAAAAAGATTCTTTAGAGCTGTAGCAATGACTGTGTCTCTTTTATGCCTATTACATTGTAACGCTTTTTCTGAGTCTTTTATTTGTATAAATCTTTGCAAACTACTTCGAGAAGAAAAGATAAACAAAACGAAAATAAAGGACGAAAACACTGTAGATTATATACAACCGCAATATAAATTTATATTAGAGAGAATTGTAGTCTTGCGATAATTTTATGTACATCATGTTTCTTTTTAACCTGAATTTATAAATTCACTGCTCTTTCGTTATATTCGAAGCGTCTCGGTTTTCCTGTTTCGTCAGCAGATTTGTGGTCCAGAGAAGTCGCGCTCGCTCTGCGGGTTTTCCGGTCTTCCTGAAATCCCTGTTTGAGCAATGAGTGAAGAGTCATAAAGCTCAGTTTCCTCAACGATTCACGTTTAAATATTTTCAATTGAATATTTTAATAAAAGTGATATTTACAGTTAATTATAATTCAAATTTTATTCTTGATATCATCTAATAGCGGATATCTAATTATATCTAATTATTGTATGTAATTATTTTACATTTACCATTATTCTGATTTATTTTAAATAAACGTTATACTTTATATGTTACAGTGACTGGATCCAAGAATGGACCCGATCAGGAACAGGAAAACGAAACACAAATTGATGCTGCATCACCATCATCAAGCGTAAATATTCATTTACATATTTCAATACATAGAATTTATTAAACATAAAACTTGATAATATTATCAATAAATTGAAAAAATTTCATAATTTTAATAAAGTTTAGTAAAATCAATTAAATTAATAAGCATTATTTGTTAATTTAAAGTTAATCTTAGTCAACTTTATCGGAATTAAAGACGAATTTTCAACACGAAAGGAAATATTCTCGCACTGTTAATAACGAAGTTGCGATTTTTATGTGATGGTGTATTGCGCGTATCTTTAATATCGCATATTTTTCTCCGAAAATGTAGGTTGAATTGTCGGAGAATGGCACGCATCCATGCCCGACGTGTCCAGCGGTATTTTCCAGTTCCCACGAACTGACGAATCATCTGCGCGGCCACAATTCACCTCGCAGCACGGATTGCAGCGGCGAGGAGGACTACAGCTGCGGCGTATGCAATAAGGTGCTCAGCTCGGCGAGCTCGCTGGACCGGCACGTGCTGGTGCATTCGGGCGAGCGGCCGTTCAAGTGCAAGTACTGCGACATGTCGTTCACGACGAACGGCAACATGAACCGGCACGTGAGGTGCACCCATCGGATGGTGTCGCCCAACAGCTGCACGGATTCCGAGGGCAGCAGCGGCTCGGAGAGACCGGCGGCGACGAGCCAGGACGAGTACAACAACAACGAGATAGCCACGCGCAACTCGCCAGATCTGATCGACGATCAGCAGCCGTCGCCCAGCGGTAACCGCGCGAACAAGCGGAAGTGCCCGGACGAGGACATCAGCGACGTGGAGGAGCAGAGGAGGCACAAGATCCTCCTGAACAACACCAAGATGACGATCAGGTGTCGGCCGGAGGACGAGCTGAAGACCTTCGGCTGTCCGATCTGCGGTCAGGACTTCGCGAGCAGCGCGATTCTCGAGTCCCATATGGAGCGCGTGCACCCAGGCTCCCCGGCCACGTGCGAGACCTGCAACCAGTCGTTCAAGAATCATCGCGCGCTGAATCTTCATCGTTCGATGAGACATTACAAGAAGACTCCAGAGGGCAGCAACAGCCGTAGCCTGCGCAACACCGTGGACGGTTTCAGGGATCTGACGTTCATCGACTTCTCGTCCATCAAGTTCCCGACGATCGCTCGGGCGATGTGCGAGCGCGAGCTGCACCGGCCGGCCTCCGGCGAGGCCAACAGGTTCCAGTGTATGAAGTGCCTGCACGCGTTCCCCTGCAGGCAAGCCCAGCTGGCGCACGAGAAGGAATGCAAGGGCCCCTACAAGAACAAGAGAAACAGCAACGACAACAACAATAACAACGACATCAGTACCAACAACAATCTCGAAACGGAGCTGGATGACCCGAGTCCGCAGCCCGACGATCCGAAGACGAAGCGCGAGATCTTCTTCGCTGTGCTGGATCTGCAGAACAAGTCCTTGGCGCACGAGATGAAGGAGCCGCGGGAATCGAGCGAGATCAAGGAGCCGAAGGAGACCAAAGATCTAGCGGATATCCCGAGCATCCTGTCTGTCAGTCTGAACGGACTGCAGACCTTTCCTCGGTCGGACGCGAGCACACCCGAGAACAACATCAAGTTCAACCCGAACGTTGGCTCTTCGGGTTCCTCGGGCACCTGTTCGTCCGAGTACAACGAAGAGGAGGCGCAGGACGCCTTCACTGCGGAATTTCGGAAAATGAAGCTGAAGGGCGAGTTCCCGTGTAGATTGTGCACATCCGTGTTCCCTAATCTGCGGGCGCTGAAGGGGCACAATCGCGCGCATATGAACGTAGAGCCAGGTATGTCGTATCCGTGCAATATGTGTCCGTTCACCAGCACTGATAAGGGCGCCCTGATGAAGCACCTGCGATCGCACAACGGCGATCGTCCGTTTGAGTGCTCTCTCTGCAATTATGCGTTCACCACCAAAGCAAATTGCGAGAGGCACGTGAAGAATCGTCACGGGATGATCAGCAAGGAGGACGTTAAGAACGCACTCATCTATCACCCGAGCGAGGACTCGACAAACGAAAACATCGAAAGGAGCTCGCCCAGAGTCGTCAGAGAAGACGTGCGGAAGACGCTTATTTATCCGAATGAACGCGAGGAGATCCCCCAACAACAGATACATTACCCGTCTATAGCGGTGGATTGTAATCCCGGGCCGTCGAACGTCCGCGCCGAGATGCTGATGAATCGCTACGATAAGTCAGACACGTTCGCCAGAGTGAAGATACAGGCTCTCAATCTCGTGAAAAAAGGCGCCGACGAAGTAGATTTGTCGCACGATCTGATCGTGAAATCTAATTACTCGAAGCTCGACGACGACGTCGAGTCAGGATCGTCGGACGGCAGCGTGTCTCTAGTCAGTGATACCAAAACAGATACACACCAAAGAATTCAAGCTAGTCCGATCAACCTGACGAAGCCCTCGACGAGCTCCGGCTTGAGCTCGGCGGGGGAGGACACTCCGTTGGACCTGTCCATGGATGTGTTGGATCTGAGCAGGAAGCGGAAGAGGGAAAGCGAGGATTCCAGCTTGCAGGACGAGAAGCGGTTTAAGAGCAATCAGCAGGAATTGTACGCCACAAACCCAGCGCTGCTGTTGACCCAGGCCTTGCTGAACAGAGCGCGCGAGAGCTCGCCGACAACGTCGCTCGAGACGCTTTACGCGAATACCATCTACCGTAATTTCGGCACGTTAAGCGCCGGTATGATACCGCCGTACTTCCTCGGTCCTCACATGTTCGGCCAGGAACTGGCCGCGAAGGGCAGGCTGCAGAAGGAGCTGGTTAGAGGCTTGCAGTTGACCGGCGGTGGCACACTCTCGGTTGATCCGTCGCTGCCCAGCACCAGTTACACGGCGTATTCGCAATCGAGGGACACCCCGCAAACCTCGAGCGAGCAGAATGCCTACGCGAACCTGATAAGCGCGCAGATGACCAACCAGGCCGCGCCGAGTCGCGAGAAGACGGACGGCATCTCGTCGAACGATCCCGTGAAGATGGTGCTCAAGAACGGAGTGCTGATCCCCAAGCAAAAGCAGCGCAGATACCGAACCGAGAGGCCATTCACCTGCGAGCACTGCACGGCGAGATTCACGTTGCGCAGCAACATGGAACGGCACATCAAGCAACAGCATCCGCAGTACTGGAGCCAAAGACCCCGTGGCGGACACTCGACCAGAGGCAGACCACCCGCGAGTCATCCGACCATGGTGCAGAATCCGTCAACGTCGCAGGTGGTACAGTCGTACTCGAGCATTCTCCCGAGCGTCGACACGCCGGGGGTCACGTCAACGGACTACGGCACGCATCCCATCTCGGAGGAGGTGAAATACGCGATTCTGGCGCAACAGCTGAAGGCCAACAAAATGGACGACAATGATTCGGACGACGAGATGGTAATAGACGAGGAGTCGGCCGATCGGGAGGCTCAGGAGCCGCAAGCTCAGCGTGAACCTGGCACGAGTTTACTGAGAGACCAGTTGGAGGGCAGCGAGAGTGTCAAAGACATCGTCATAAAGACGGAAGCGGTCGAATCCGCGGAGGAGACCTCGGAGGAAACCCCCGGTGAGCAGACCGCACGAAGTAACGTCGACGACGCCAATCCGGAAGAATCCACGGCCGCCGAAGGCAAGTCAGCGCGCGCTGAAGAAACGACCGTGGCCGAGTCCGCCGAGCGGGAGCAGGGCAAGCTCGAGGACGGGACACCCGATCTCGCGAGCGTCTCGAAGCTCTTGGACAACGCGTCCCACCAGTATCAGCAATTCCAGCCGCAATACCTGAGCGACGAGGAGGGCCCCGTTGCGTCGACCAGCGGCAACAATTCCGGCAGCGAGAAGTCCGACTCCATGAACTCGTTGAACTCCGGCAACGACTCCCCGACGACCAAGAAGAAAAAGAAGAAGAAGAAGTCGGCGTACTCGATGGCGCCGAACCGCGTCGTCTGCCCGTACTGCGAGCGCCAGTTCCCGTGGACCTCGTCGCTGAGACGGCACATCCTCACCCACACCGGCCAGAAGCCGTATCAGTGCGTCCACTGCTCGCATCACTTCACCACCAAGTCCAACTGCGACCGCCACCTGCTGAGGAAGCATAAGGCGAAGGCGAACAAGATGCGCCGTGCCAGGAACTCATCCTCGCCCGACGTCCAGGTGGTCGCCAGCAGCAGCAGCAGCAGCAACGGCAGCAACACGTTCTCCATGAGGAACGTGCCCGAGAGGCCGTTCAAATGCCATCAGTGCCCGAGCTCGACGTTCGCCACGTTGGGCAACCTGAAGAAGCATCGGTCGAGCAAGCACCGCAAGAACGCGTCCAGATCGGAATCCAGCGATCAGCAGAACAGTCCGCCGCAGTGTACCGCGCAGAACGACCAGAGCGACTACGAGAGTCGCTCGTCGAGCATGTCCGACAACATGGAGAACACGCCGTCCGCTGTCGTGGCCGCGAAACCGACTTCTAACGCGTCCCCCTCCATAAACGATGCCACTAGGTCGCGCAAATCGCCAAGACTGTCGCCGAGTCCCGGCGACGTACCCTTCAAGTGTTACCTGTGCGACAGCGGCTTTTCGGAACGCCAGGACTGCTTGGACCACATCAAGATGAATCACAAGCGCTCGTACGAGATGCTGAAGGCCAAGGGCGCCCTCGACATGGCGTCCATGAACATAGACGCGACCGAAGATCAGATATTAGCGTCGCAGCAGCATCACAGCGACGGAGAGGAGAAGAAGGGCCGTTTTCCCGACTACAGCAACAGAAAGGTAATAAGGTATAAGGGAACTGGTTCTAAAAAGATTTCTAAGAGGATCACGCATATTGGTGCGAATGCGATTCGCGTAAAAAATAAAAAATACTCGTCTCTCGATTTATTTTTTATATCTCAATTTTACGCGGTCAGAGAAAATATATCTTTCTATGATATTTGAAATTATTGCGTATGAGTGAGCCAAAAGTTCTTGCTTTGATTACACTATTGCATCATTTTAATCTTTTCTGGTCAGATTGATTGCTTTGGAATACAGTGCTGATAGCGACAAGGAATAAAATTTATATTTGTTTTTCTGAAAATTATTATTTTCGTGCAGATATGTGAAATAAATATTTTTACAACATTCACAGACATTTTCTGTTACGTATTTTTTTTTATTGGCAAATTCATAATCGCGTAAAAAAAATCACGAACGAATGCTCCGCGTAAATTAAAGGACGAGTATAAATTTAGAGAAACAATGTCGAATACGTGTTGCATACTCTCGCTAATTTGCGTCGCTTGAGTGCAATGCAATCGGAGTAACACTCCTTTATCTCCTTTCTCTCCCCAGGTTGTGTGCGCTTTCTGCATGAGACGATTTTGGTCCGCGGAGGATCTCCGGCGTCACATGAGGACCCACACGGGCGAGAGGCCCTTCGAATGCGACATCTGCACCAGGAAGTTCACGCTCAAGCACAGCATGCTGCGTCATCGCAAGAAGCACGAGTCGGTGGAGTCCGCCATGTACATAGGCAACAGCGGCGACGAGGAGAACTCGCCCGCGCAGCCGCCGACGATAACCCCCAGGAGCCAGCAGCACTCGCCGATCTCCACCAACACCAGCAGGCCCCGCACCCAAGATAGAATCTCCCTGCCGACCGTCGCGGCGGTCGCAACGGCAGACGCGGCACCCTGCGCCCTGCGGTACAATCATTACGATAACATGGCCACCCTCACCGGGAGAATGGCAAACGACGGTCCTCAGGGCGCCGCTCTAGCCCCCTTGCCTTCTCCCCCGCCCCCCAGCGAGGACAACGACCTGATCTCCAATTTACTGGGGATACGCGAGAAAGGTTTGCTCGACAAGGTCCTTCTGAGCTCGGCGGACGACGCGGCGAAGTTGTTGGGAGTCAATCACAGCGAGTGATTAAGCGAAAAGACACAGAGAGAAGCGAAGCGCGATCAGGCGTGCAAATCATGTGAACGATTATAGATTGAATTGGAAATAGTTAAATAATCGAATACGGAACTTTACTCGGGATATTAATTCGTCAGGATATTAATCAATTAATATTGGCAAATTAAGAATAGACAAACAAGCGGAATTGTAGTTTTCCGCTTTCGTGTCATAAAATGTCGTTAAAAAATGATGAGATCGTGATCGAAGTTATCATTTGATCGCATACTACTTTCTCCTATTCGTTCGTAAGAGAGAACACAGAGGATATCTTTAGATTATTCGTCGGATGTTTCGATTCTCCGTCTAAGGTTCACGATCGTGCCTTATATTCCTTATCAATTTGTGTGCACGTGTTCGTATAAAAACACCGTAGTGTTTCGAAGTTTATCTGATGAAATCAAATGCGAGCAGTAGCCGGAGTGTCATTATATGCCGCATACGATATGTAATTTTACGGTTCTTAACGAGAACACATACACACATACACACACACCAGGGATTGTCAACGAGTTTGCTTATGTCGCGGAAAGTAGGCGATACGAATGAATCGATCGGGAAACTTGTTTTAGGCAAATCAGAATTTTTATTATTTCAAGCTGACATTCTCGATTAAATCTTGTCGTTTTTACAACTTCAATTTTGTACAATAGAAACTTTAATGTCAAGGAACATTAAAGAGTAGCACTCATTCTCAAAGTCAATCCCCGACTTTAAGGGACGCGGTTTGAACTCCTTTCGATTCGTTTCGCAATTCGCCTATTTTTTGCATAGACATTCGCCGTGAGCCGCGGCAGAGTACATTGTTTGCTATCATGACGTAACATTTTATTTATCATTAAAAAGTACATGCGCTGCATATTCCATTCAATTTAATCGCCGATAAGGCGGATTTAAAAAAAAAATAAGCAACATGATGCATCTTCCTCTTTTATCAACGCATTCAAACTATTCACGCTTCTGACATAAATTCCTTCGTAACGCCTCGAGCCTTCGTTACGAGAAACGCGTTCTTCGTGAGCCGCCTTTAGTTGTGTGTGTGTGTACATGTATATTTATATATGTATATATACATATATATATATACATATATATCTTCTAGGGATTGTAACAATCTTACATATATTTAAGATTTGATATAATTACGATCATATTGTTCGCGGATGCATCATGATTTCGCGGGCGCGTTGAAAGTAGTTATCAAATGCATTATTATCAGCGACATCACGAAATGTGCATTAGGGAATCGAGAGATAACGCGTATATATTTGTATTCTTACATCTCACGCGCAGTATTAGGCGTACGATCGCGACGCGCACGATCGCGGATCATCCAACAATCTCATTCATGACTACGGAATATTCGTATGAAGAGCCAGGGAGAAAAAAGGAAAAAAAAAAAAGAGCGAAGAAAATCAGGCTCCCTCGTGAAAGGAGGCCGGACCTGCGGACAAGGCGGACGCTGCATTTAAATCCAAAGATGAATTCATTTTACGCAATGAATTATTCTAAGTTAGCCATACGCACTAGGATCTTATTTATTGTTAGTCATGTACTTCTACGAGAGTGAGAAAAAGAAACTTAATTTAAGGTGTGAAAGTGGCTGGCACATTAGTCGTTAGGTCGCCGTGACGTGGCTTGGCGAACGCGGGATGTTCCGCGGGACGGGTAACGGTCCCGCGACTTCGCGCGGAGATCTCGAGGTCGAGAAAACTCGCTCGTTCAAGGAACGCGGACCGCAAGTAGTATACCAATCGCATCGATTTTGTCTTACTGTTCATTTCGACGAGGCCTCTCGCGAGCGAGACGAGATGCAATCTTCACAAAACGACGTGTGGATGCGCGCGGAGCAATATATAGTGAAGTTTATATCACCACCAATCAATTGTAGATCGGTAAACGTCTCGTCGTGTTATGGATCTTAGTGTATATAGATAGTTTTCGGTTATCTTTTCGCGAATGCAATTATACCAAATGATTAAACTTGACTATAGGACTTAGATTAGATTAGATTAGATTAGAGCGAGAGATGCGAGTTAGACAGATTTAACTAGGCCAAAGGGAAACGATTTGTATTTCCTATTCCTTCACCCCTCCCTCTGTCCATTCCCATCTTGTTGTTCGTTTGTGCTCTTACGCAGTCTCGTACCGTCTCCACTTACATCACATTCCCTTTCTTCGATCTCCTTCCCGTCTCCACACACATATACATATATACACACATGTGCGCGCGTAGATATACGTTATTTATTATTTTATAACGGAGACGATTGTACATGGCTGTAATATGTTTTTAGCCACGTCCGAGATTGGGAATAACGTCCAACATCGTTCTTGATCTCGTCCCGGCGCATCCTTCTTGCGATGTCTCTGTTGCAGGATGTTGGCAAATTCAGCCCCCGTCCATTAAAAAAAAAAAAAAAAAAAAAGAGGGAAAAGGTTCAGTCTCTTTAGAAAGTGCTGCATTTTGCAGTTTCCCTTTGCAAACGGGCCGAATTTACAAATATCCTGCGATAGACACCACACGTAGATATGTTAATTAAGGCTTCTTTGCGCATACATACATTGTAGGCGAACGAAGGAAAGTTATATTTATCGAAGCGAACGTGTCCGTTTGAAACCTCTCGAGTGACATTTTCTCCTCCCCCGACTGTCGTGAAAATTAAGATACCAAGTAATCATTGTAGCGCACGTGTACATGAATAAGTTATATTCTCTAATTTAAACCAGGAATAATAATAAACGATATGCAATGGAATCAATATACGTTCGTCTTTTATTTTTCTTTGTGCCATTTCATTATTGAATGAATTCGAATTAAATGAATTCGAACCAATTGAATTCGTTAGAACAGTGTACATGTAACAAGATCATATATTTTAGAAAAACAAAAAAACTTTTATTGCAAGACATAAGTTTTTCAGTAGATTTTACGGTACTTTATCCTAAAGAGACTTTTTAAAGTAAAAGTTTTCATTTGAAAAATTTTGAGAAATGCATATATTCATGTAGAGAAAGATTTGATGTTAACCCAATTTCGGTTAAAAAGCCTCTTTTTCATTCTGAATTGGTTTAACTCTTATCAAAATTCTTAGAGTAATTTACAATTAAAAATTCCTCAGATTCTTAATATATAAATTCTCAAAATAAATGTTCTGCAACTCGTTTCATTTAACCTAATAGTTTAACTATTAAGCTATTTAATTGAATTATAAAAGATTTATGTTAAAAACTAAAACTACGTTACGCAGTCTTAAAAATATAGTAATTTATGTCATATAATTATCATTTATAACTCTTACAATTTAAATT
>VBVQ01003193.1:0-20093 GCA_011636635.1 Tetramorium simillimum | reverse complement strand
GGCAAACAGCGCGTACCTTTGACACGTGGGTGATAACTGCAGGAGGGAGGGGGGAAGGGGGCGATAGAACTTCTTAGTAAGCTTTTAGTACGCGCTGTGTGAAAACTTAGTTAATTATCTAACTAGACCTCTCTTGTGGATGTCTTCGATTATGAAAATGAATTATCAAAACAGACAAAAGAGAAAGAGGATGAAACTAATCTCACCGCGCGCGCAAACCAAAAAATTTGGCGCGGAGGCCGTCATGCCCGGATGATTGATCGGGCCTCCGGATCTAATCACAACCTGCCAATGATGTAAACAGGCTCGGTTGTTCGCGTTATATCCGGTGTAATGACGTGAACAATCACATCGGCGGCAGATTGGAGAGGGAAAAAAAACGTTTGTTAATTTGACCAAACTATAGTATATTTGCTGTTGCTATAAAGAAATAGAGAAACAATAAGCTATGAACAATCTACGTATAATAAATCAATGTATGTGCTACAAATTGGACGGTTCTTCTTCATTTGGACTCCCACGTTACCTCGTGTTATACTTTCCCCTACGATTTTCGACTTTACAATTCCCGTCTTGCGATCTTGCGCGACTTTGATTAAATTCCGATTAACAATTAATCACTTGCAACATTTTCTTAATCCTTTATAATGCTATGTAATTTTAAGATCACATACTTTGCTACATGAATATGAAATAAATGGATGAAATTATTAATTCTTCATCGTTTGACACATCAAAAGAAAAATTAGATTTGTCTACAACGAATTATATAATTCAATAACATTTTATACTGCGAGTAATTCTGACAGTTGAATGAATAGTCGATTAAGTTAATCGGAGTTTGGCTAAAGTCGTCTTTAATGATATTTCGCTATTTATATATCTCGTTTTATTAATTAACGTTAAATGAGAAAGAAAAATTGAATCAACTTACAATTAGTTATAATTTAATGTATTGCTTAGTTACATTTGTTAAATACAAATAATTTCTTTTCTTAAGAAATATTGTAAACGAAATTTTCCTACAAATAGAGAAGACGGGTTAGAATAATTACGAATAAATAAGTTAATGATTTACTTATTAATAGTAACATCTTTGAAACCAATAATTTTTATAAAAATGGTATAAATATACCTTTTTTTTCTCGAAGAAGTACTACGTCATTCAAGTCGCGCGCATGCGCAAAGGACCGGTTTCAGGTTTGATGCACACGTGCAATGGAGCGAACTGTGCGAAATAGTTTTTATAGGTTATTCATTCACTGAATTATTATAAAATTGTGATTTCAATAGCGTATCAATTTATTATTTCATCATGCCTACTATAAACAGAGTCACGTAAGTCATTTATCACTCGGTATATTTACATAATTAGATTCATTAATACATATTTAAAGTAATATACATTATTACTCTTAAATGTATACAGAGTCATGTGTATAGATATATGCATCAATTTGTGCAATGTACTTTTGTAGAAAGCCAACTACACACAGGGGCAAGAAAGCTATTTTAAAGAAGGCGCCCAAGTTGGTGGAAAATGCCAAGGAAACTTTATGTCTCAAAGGTAAACGCACGTCGCAGATCGTCATTGATATTATGAAGGATTTGGTAAGCAAGCAGGAGATAACTTTCATCGACGTCCCACCAACTTTTATAGCAATCCACAGTTTTTTAAATTACAAATAAATTGTATGCCTTCCAGTACGATCTGAAAAAACCTAATGCGCAAATAATGAAGCAGAAAAATGACATACTGCCGTTTGAGGATATTACATCTGTCGAAAAATTTGCGTCCAAGTACAACGCGTCTCTCTTCATGATGGGCTTGCACAACAAGAAACGCCCGCACAATCTTGTGATGGGTCGAATGTATGAGCACACGTTATTGGACATGATAGAATTTGGCGTAGAGAATTATAAGGGATTGAAAGACTTTAAGGTTGAGAAGATTACCTCGGGACTAAAACCACTGTTAATCTTTAACGGTGAACTCTTTGAGAGTAATCACGAGTGCATCAGGATCAAGAACTTGCTTGTCGACATGTTCTTGAGGGAAGAGATAAAAAAGATCAGATTACAAGGTCTTGAACACGTTTTAAGTTTCACAGCTGTCGAGAATAAAATACTTTTGCGTAGTTACAGGTGAGATAGAGATAAGAGTAAATTTTTTCAATTTTCTTTACTAATTCCTTAATGATACTAATAATATAAAATATCATGTGAAAATAAATTGCAATGTATATGAATACATAAATATAAAAATAAGTTTAAGAATTTAATTTAGAATTATCATATAGATATTGATTAATATAACGTTTTTAGAGTACTTTTGAAAAAGTCTAATACAACAACGCCTAGGATAGAGCTTGAGGAAATAGGACCACGCGCCGATTTAGTGTGCAGACGCAACAAGTTCGCCTCGGAAGATTTATTCAAGCGAGCTTGTAAGAAACCTAAAGCACTCAAGGTATTATTTTATAAATTATATCATTCAAATTTTTATAAAGCAATACAGTAAAAAGATGAACATTTTAATCTAATAATTATTATTACACAGGTAAAGACGAAAAAGAATATATCTAAAGATACATTTGGAACAACGTATGGCCGTATACATGTTGGAACACAAAAGATCAATAGTATTCAAACAAGAAAAATGAAAGGCTTAAAGAAAACGATATCAGAAAAGAAGAGTGCTCAAAAAAGAAAAAATGTCGATGATAATAACGACGATAATAAAGAAACTTCGGATTGAAAGATTGATTGGGATGTTTATACTTAAATTTAAAAAAATGTAATTTTAATACATTTTTATTGAAGATGTAATTATTATTTCCAACTCCAGCTGGAGACGTTTTGCTGATCCTGCAATCAATAATATAGATCATATGTGTAATCTTTTATTAACATTTTTAAATATAATTGTTGAATTTTTACCTTCACCGTAATCCCACAAGTGGATAAACATTTCCGTGCGTTATCGCATTCTTTTAATAAAATTGTATCTTTTGGATTTTGCTCAAGTGCTCGAATTCTGACGGCCATCCTAAAGTTGAGAAAATTATCAATAATGTCTTCAACTTGTTTATTTTCTGCCGTTGATTTTGTGGATCGTGAAATGCCGAACTTTGAGAGAATATTCGAAAGATAATTTGAAACGGCGGCAACAACGCTTACATTATTACTGTGAGATTTTGTCTGTAATTAAAAAATAAACAATAGTACATATCTTTATTTTCGTGAGGAATTCAGGAATTCACTAGTACTTAGTACGAACTACACATGAGTGTACACACAAGCGAGTGACGGACGCACCAATATGAATAGTATAAGTTTACGATGTCATAAAGACATTAATTATTAATGACATTAATTATGCAACCGACTTACATTATTTTGACAAAGCATCTTATTTCCTACCCCAACAAGATTTATAATCTCATGCATTGCTTTTGAAGTATTAAAATCATCTGCCAATGCTGAATAAACTCGATTTCTTGTCTCATGTAAAGTCTAAAAAAAAATTTAATTAGTTTAATACTGCAAAACATCGATTTTTTAATTAAATTAATTTTTTAATTAAATATGTATATGTATATTTGTGATTAAAAACATCGAATATCTATCCGAATAGGAAGTATTTAAAAAAATTATGCAATAAGAGCTGAATTGATAACTTACTGTTAACAAAAGATTTTCATCAATTTCACTAGCTTTAAAACTTCCAATAACATAATTATCACAGTCATTTATGAAATTATCAAGTTTCTTGGTTACTAACACCGCAGTTTGCACGACTTCATCCGAAAATTCAATTCCTGTAACGGAATTCAGTTTATTACACATGGATTTTTTGAACTACATAAAATTGAGATTAAACATTATTGTATGTACCGCTTCGATAATGAGAAAGTAGGCAAAGCATTCTAAGGTGATTTGCCGAATAGTTTTCGAGATACTCTTGTATGCTTATGGTATTCTTTAGACTCTTCGACATTTTTACATCTCCTTGTAGACTTAAATGGCCACAGTGAAGCCAATAATTAACCCATTGGTCGACATCGTGGTAACAGCAAGATTGTGCTTCTTCATTCTCGTGATGTGGAAAAGCCAAATCTATTCCACCACTGTGCATATCTACAGAATTTCCAAAGACTGTGCTGATAAAAACACATACTACTATATAAATCAGTATTGTCATATGGATGATATGTTTAACAAATTTTTTGCTCCACAGAAATAATTACAAAAATAATATGCCCAACATATCTGAGCAAGTATATAAATTTACAATTTAAAATACAAAAGAATTTTTGTATAAAGCACAAGAAACGTAACTTTAAAAATTACCTTGCAATTGCGCTACATTCTATATGCCATCCTGGTCTACCGTAGCCCCATGGGGATTTCCAAGATGGTTCGTTCTCTTTTGCTGTTTTCCATAGTGCAAAGTCCAGTGCTGATCTTTTATCCTCAACAGGATCATCTTTCGCGACATCAGGTATATTTGATAATTTACCATATTTTTTGTATTTGTTTGTATTGAAATAAACAGATCCTATAAAATATAATTTGTGACTTTAAATTAATTTTTTTTAAAGATTAGAATGCTAATGAATATTCATATCATACCGTCTTTTGTAACGTAACCATCATCTTTGTCTATAAGTCTTTCAATAAACTGAATGATTTGCGGTACATAGTCTGTAACTCTACAGCGTAAATATGGCTCACGAATATTTAACTTATTCATGTCCGCAAAAAATTCAGACTCAAAATGTCTTGATAAATCCTTGAAATCTTTTTTACTTTCAATGGAACGTTTTATTATTTTGTCATCAATGTCAGTTATTCCCATAACTAATAACACATCTATATTAAAGCAATCTGACAGAATTCGACGGATAATGTCAGACTTTATGTAAGTGCTGCAAAAAGAATTAAATTTTCTATGTAACAGGGGTTTAAATTTATAACCGGATTTATTAACATCTTTGAATCGAGTCTATTTGTTATATTAAAATATATAAGTAATGAATACAATTATGTAAATTATAATCTCGATAATCGCAAAGTATTTCGTTACTGTACATACAAAATAATCATGTTAAGTTAAATGTTAATTGTTTAATTAGTAACAGGTTACATAATAGTATAATAAAGTACTTGAAACATTTTTTTATTACGTTGCATGTCCAATGTGAGCTGAATCATATACAGTGGGCCCGCAAATATACCACTTCAAAATATTCTCTGTTTTCAGAATCAGAGGCACTTTACATTTCGTTATTGGGTTATATACAGAAACTTCGGTCTGGTGTCCCACCGGTTTTATCCACTGCGGTTTATCCCGACATTTCGCCTCAGTGTTTACAAAACGTTTGCAAAGTCGAATCGACTTACGCGTTATACGAGCATTCATTCTTTCTTATTTTTATTTAATTATTCCGATAATCGTTTTAATTCAAACGACTTTTTTCTTTTCAGAAAAATCTAAATTGAATCGTCTATTATACATCGATTGATTATTTGGCACTGGACCTTTTAAACTTGCATTATAACTGACTCTTTTGTTAATTAAAACTTCTCGAGTAATTTTATTCAATTTTTAAATGAAGACTGTCCTTTCTAACCTATAAAAATTACACAGTATTAAATTCATAAATATATGTAGACCGTAAAGGCCATTGCATGTTCTGCACTCGCAACTTCTGCGCCAAACGTGGATGTAGAACTACGTAGCCACATTTCCTGTCGATAAATCGATTCCGTGCATAGTTTGTCGCCATGCTACACCCACTTTTTGACAACGTTGATAAATCACTTTTTGGTGTTTGTATACTATATATCTACACGTTGTGGATGTCCCATGAATTTGATTAATACGTAGTTTATTAAAAAAATTTTGTAATTTATAAGCAATTAAAATATTAAGTTGGAAACATAAAATGTAAATAACCGACGTGCAGAAACAAATAAAATAATCGATTGAGATATTTATTAATAATATAATTTTAAATAAAATATTTTTACGTTTGTAATGAGTTCGCGTACTGTCTACTATACATGCAATATTAAAATTTAATTCCATATCAATCTTGCCGTTATTCTTTGTAATAATATTTAATTCGCGTGTAATATTGATTGAACGTTCGCACCGTGACGCGCAGTTAAAATGCGCATTTCACAAGGCTCATATAACCGAAGGTGTAGCGAGCGAACAATCGACAAAGCGACGAGTATATATTAGAATCGTTCAAGCATCGCGCCCCAGTGAGAAGTAGTTGGTAAAATCGATTTCGAATTGATATCGAATCGATATCGATTCGACCAATCACAGCGCAGATCAATTGGACGCCTCAGTACCCGTTTCCCGCGCGCGGGAAACGGGCGTCAGTAGGGGTGCGATACCGGAGGACGCGGGACCGGAGCGCCGTGTAATCACGGCGTGACCGAGTGCGCGAGACCCGGAGAACGCGCCCCCCTCGTGGCGTGCCACCTTGTCGTGGTGAGGGGGCTCACCCGTCGGTCCCAGGAGCTTCGGGTGCCAAGAGCACGCTGTACCTTCTCCTCTCTTTCGAGAGGGGAGCAGGTACAACAGGGTACCAATGTCCTACGATAGGAGGGCCCGAGGAAAGAGGAGGAGGATGGATGAAGAGGAGATGAAGTCGATGGAGAGGAAGTAAAGGAGCGGTAGTGAGAATCCGGCTGGAGATGCATTTCCCCCTACCCTCGGAGGAAAAAAAAACGTTTGTACTGATTGTTGTACTTTTGATTGCTTAAATTATAAGAAACTAAGAGAGTAACGTAGTTTCGAAAAAATAAAGTTAAAGAATCAAAGTTAAACACATTTGACATCATAATGTCTATTTATACAAAAACGGAAGGGCCCGTATTTACTGTGAATATTTTATTACATTTGCGAAATTGTCATACTGCTTACGAGATAACAATCGGAAAATTGCTGAAATTAAATAGTTGCTAACGCTAGTTTAGTATCAGTATATTATTTTTTCAATAATATAACAGTAATTCCTTTTCTACTCTATTAATTATTTTATAATCAATTACAAAATTTATTTTATAATTAATGATATTTTGTAATATTATTATACGAATAAATAGAATAGAATGAACTGGTATATTATATATGTATCATTATGAAATTATTCAATTTCGGTAACTTCCCGGCTGCGTTACACCCTGAATAAATTTCTACACGAAAATAATTGCAGTAATGATAGTTATTGGCATAGGCAAAATCGTTATTTATTGAAATTTATTGAGCACAATTAGTTCTCCTTATATTTTACACAAGTAAATCTATATTAAAAGTTGTCTTTGAAATTGTGTTTACATAGTGTTCTTAAGTTTATCCTTTACACACACAAACACACGTGTACATATGCGTATGCTCGTATATTTGATGTATGTTTTATATTTAAATTTATTCTCTGTGTAATACCCACACGATGCATACTAACAATACATATCAAAGTCTTATGTTACACTGGCGTAATAATAATTATAGTTATCTGACAAAATACGGAATCTCTGATTTTGGCGCACAGCTACCGCCACTGTCGTTTATTCCCTCTTTCTCTTTTTTTTTATTATTATTACTTATTATTCACGTACGCGAGAACCGCGAACTTCCCTCGCTATTATTACTTTACGAAGTATTTTAAAATTTAGATTACAAATAGAGCGTCCCAACTCACATCGAGCCGTTCGAACATATTTAATCGTTGATTTTTTTTATCAAAGGGATAATAATCTTGTCGTTTAAAGTGAACCAGAAAGCTCGCATACGTCAGAACACATCGATATTTCCATCGTTGCTTATTTGTCGCCACAGTCGGGTCTTCTGTCGCATCCTAAAAAATCTTTTGTTTTATATGCAATACATAACGGATCACTTTCTTCGTACAACTTAAAACTAGATGGCTACGTCTGATGCTAAACGTACGATCGAAAGGGTGCGAAAAAAAATCATAAATAAATGTACATATAATATCATATATATAAAAAATACCTCTACGCTTTACGCACTCTCGTTCTTTAATAATTGTGACACCAAGTATCGGCTTATCGTTAACAGGGAGGCAGGAATTTTTCTTTTTTTTTTTACACGCGCGTATCTTTCTCTTTTAAATGCCGCATCCTGGTGAATGTGAGATCTCTGATTCCTCTAACATCTACATCGTATAGTTGGAGACATTGAGCGAGTATAGCGGAGTCTGTTAATCGATAGTGCGTTATATTACTTACTATTTTGGGAAAAGTGATTCAAAGACAAAGGCTAAAGTTTAAATACAAACAGAGTCCAGATTTCCTGTATGATTAAGAAAAAGGAATAACGTAAAACAACTGTATAAAAATTTCTTGCGAATTTGTAGGACAATACGTAATGTTAAAATAGCACTTACAAACGCCATCTGAAAGATTAACGTAGGTTTTTTACACGCTTTTATAACGTTTCCTTCACATTTGCATTTTTATTCGGCAATCTTTTTTTTTAAGAAGGTAACTATTAATCAGCGAATTTCTCATACTAAATTTGCGAACATTGTTAAATGTTAATTCTTAACACAAAAGAAAAGGGGATACGAGTAGTTACTTAACGCAAATGCGTTGCTCTTTATTACAATCGACACCGGCTTTTTAGCCACGTCTCGCCTTCGGTGAGACGAGTCGTGGTGATTATACTATACAACAACAATATCGAATTCGTTCGAACAACAATTGCTTTCGCGCTACGATCTTATGAGTCAATCTGAATGAGAGTGGTGTAAACTGTCTTCAACATTCTTTTGCTAACAAATTAGACGAGAGTAATTCCTATCTTTTCTTTCCTTTAAAATATTTCTTTTTCTTACATCACTCTCATTTTAAACTCATATGTCAGAGACGGGCGCGATTACACATAAAATCAATTTATGTTTCCTGAATTTTATCTGATTGTGAGTGCTTAGAGCGATCTAATAAACAGATAAGGTACTATTCAATCGAACTCTATTCTATCGCATATCATACAAAATTATCGTCTTAATTTCAATTAAATCCAATAACATTAGAACGATTATTTTAAATATATTTTAATCAATAACTAAAGTCCATATTTTGTTAAACTCTTAATTAATATTAGTAAAACATGGATTACAAGAGAGAACTCTACGTTTCTTACTATCCGGAACACAATTTTTACTTTCTTTCATAAAC
Organism: Tetramorium simillimum; assembly: GCA_011636635.1. Lineage (NCBI taxonomy): Eukaryota > Metazoa > Arthropoda > Insecta > Hymenoptera > Formicidae > Tetramorium > Tetramorium simillimum. Next base: position 10,868 of record VBVQ01003193.1, on the reverse strand, counting down.
AGGGTGAAACATTAAAATAGAAATGTTCGAATATTTCCGCCTCGTGGACTTGTAAAAAGACTCGCCAGAGAAAAGTTACATTATTTATTGAGGCAAATACAATATATTCGTCGATCAAACACTATTACTTTTTCCTAAGGCGCTTCCCATGCTTATTCACAAAAACTCGCTTTTCGTTTAAATGTCTCACCCAATAAGGCATGAAATCATTTAGATAATTGATTCTCAACAGCGCTAACATACGACGTCTTAAACATAGGTCCAACGTTACAGTAATAAAAATCGTAAGGTCGATTTGCGATTTATTCGCGCGGGTAAACGCAAATAAAAAGCAAGCCCGTCTCTGTTATATGGCATCTTTGCGCATTACAAATCCTGCGCTTCGCTCAGTCTTCTCCAAGTCTCGCGCGCGACGAAGCTTAACGCGAGGATTCTTTACGATGATCATCATCATCATCATCGGCGTCATTATTATCATCATCATTAACATTATCGAATCGTCGTAGCGTTTCGTAGCCCGACTTCTCAAATCTTTCACTCTAACGAGAAGCTCGCAAGGATTCGTTGCGTCGATGATGGATCGCGATCCTTGGAATCGCGCCTTCTCGTTTTATCCGTCTTCACGGATTTCTACTCTGCTCTACCTATCTCTGCAACTCTAATGCTCGTTCTGAATAAAACGGTCTAAGCTAAATGGGTACTATACAGGTAGCGGGTAACTATAAAACCGAAGAGAAAAAGAAGACGTTTCTCCATAATATCAAAGTCCGTCACAATGTACGTCACTTCTTTCTTAAACGTACGCAATACTTCATAAAAGTAGATGAGTTAAAAATATATCGAAAGAAGTTCAAGTCTATAATATGCTAATGTTTAAATTATAATTATTATAAAATTTGCGAATCTGTTTCAATTTCACTTCGCTTGATTTTATGCAAATAAATGCCGCATGAAACCAACGAGAGTTCACTTTAACGTATTTTAATTTTCAATAAAGGATTTATTTTATAATTCTTGATTGTATCTACCTCTCGAGAATGAAATGAATTAATAGGATATGAAAAAGATACGCAAAGAGTGTAACTATTAAGATAATTTTCGATTTCAATATTTGAGATTCGCAATCGAAATAAATTCTAATTCTTTTCTAATCCATCTATCTTTTTACACGCTCATATATTTAATAACAATTTATTTTGTCAATCGTCAAAATCAAATTCCAGGGCAGTGTAATCGTTTGATTTATTTTATAATTCGCTTTAATATATTTAAGGATAAAAAGTCGATTCAAGAAATATTTCTTATCTCGTTTAAAAATCTATAAATGCTTAATTGGAAATACTACAATTAAGTTCAACGATAGCAAAATCATGATTAAGACATCTAGAATTCTTTTACTTACAATTTTAATAGAACACAAATGAAGCTACTTGAAAATAACATGGAACAAAAATTCCCAAGACGGTACAGAAGACGCTGGGTTTTATCATCAAAAACAATAGACAATCGTGCGACTAACTTTATCCTACCAATCACACTAAATCGTTGCGTTTGCAATCTATTTCCACCGGTGTTGTTTGATTTACACGCAGAGGCGGGCGAAGTGCTATTTCGATTTTTAACTCGTACCTACGAGTACTCGTCAAAATCAACGTATCAAACATTTCCAACAACCAGAATTCCTATTTTCACAGAACTTTGAAGAGTGGAGATATATTGGTATCGATATCGTTTATGATATCGATAAATATTTAAATGTAATATTGTAACACTTCTGGAGTTCAATTATAGAGTTTACTAACTAAATTTACAATTATAAAAAAAACTGAAAAGTAAATTTTGTATTATTATTTGGAGAATGGGCGCGAGAGGATGCTTCGAAAACTTCAGTTTAAAATTTTTTTAAATCGATTTTTGGCTCGACTTCTTCTGCGCAGAAAATCAAATAAGCGGCATTCGCGAATATTGTAGACATGAATTAAAATCTGCAGAGGAGCTCACCGTTCTCCACGCCGGAACAACGGCGCACTGTTTTTTGTAATTATTGCCGGCTCTTCGGTAACATTCATCGAATAACGAGCTCTCGATCGGACGACGGAACAACGGTGAACAAACGGTGCTCTGCCTCGGGATCAAAATAGTGCATTCACTCCGCCTCGAGTTTTACGGACGGCTGAAAAACAGTTCAATCCTTTCCCCGGCTCCAACCAACCACTATCACAAATCATTCGGTAAAGCGCATAATCTATATGTGTATATATGTATATGTATATATATATATATACTCCGCGCGATTTCATTAATTACTTTCATCGTCGAACGAATCCTCTATTTATTAACACTCGTAGTAAAGGTCTAACAATCTCTACCGGTGGGAGGGCCACGGCGCCTCCTTCGGAGAACTCACTTAACGCGTACGTGGATCGATGTGTACTTTTAATCTTCCTTTTCTTTTTCGACGGGGCAGGGGCAGGGAGAACATTGAGAGATGTTTAGGAGCGAAATGGAATCGTGAATTACGATGCAGCTTGCTGGAATCATGTCGTTGGCGCGTTTGAGGAAGGCGGCGTGTCGGTGCGCCAGATTGAGCTGCCCGAATGGCTGATCGTAGTGATCTAGAAGAGGTAGAGACAGAGCGTAATTAAAGACTAGTTATCTCCGCTACCGAGTAACGTTAACTGCAAGCGACAACGCTGTGCTTATCTCAATCCTGATTTAGTTTACGAGTCCATTCTGTAATTTTCTGCACAGGTCAATGTCGCCAATTTTGCATTAATTACTTAAGTACTTTCAATATAATACTCTTGTTCGAAAGCTGAAAGTTTAAAACGTTTTACTCCAAAGTCACTCTATAATTATTCTTCACAAAATTATATAAATTTTTTTTCTGTAATTTTCGCCGTCGATTCGAACTGATCTTTAATTTATATTTAAGAACAAACTTCGTCTCGGAACATTTAAATTCAGTACTTAAATTAAAATTATTCTCTCAGTTTCTGTCATTTTCGAAAATCTTGTAGTATAAAAGGACTCGATAAAATGTAGTGATAAATCTACCGAGAATGTAGCAAAACGTCAATTTTCTATGCGTATTACCTTATTGTCGTGTCCGATCAATGGTGTCTCCGCCGTAGTTTCGTCGCTGGAACGATTCATGTATGGGTGTGGCGGTGGCACGTAAATCGGTTTAGAATGACTGGCGACTTGCGCGTAAATCGTCGGCTCCTGGATAGGCTGTCTGCGCGTCAAAGTCGACATGGGCAGCAGCTGGGGCCGTTGGATGCTGGAGATTTGCACGGGCTGGTAGCAATTCGGAGGTATTCGTCGGTTGCCCCTTAGTGCTAATTCGACGTATGTTAACTCGGAGCCCTGCTAACAATAATATTATTCTCAGAATTTCAACAATATAATTTGATCGATTAGGAATCTGATACGGGCATCCAATATCGAATTACATGCATTTTTAATAAAATCGATTGAATAAGTTATAAGCGAAAAGGAAAGTGGAGTCATAACTATGAATTAATAGATAATTTATTAGAGAAGAAAAACGCAAAGATTTTATATGCTAATAAATGTGGCGTACAGATATTAAAATATTAAATTGATATAATTTAAAAAAATAGATGAATATGGGTTGTTAATCGTTGCTCAATTGTTTAAATCGAATAAGATTGATATTGTGAATCTGATTTAAAAAGTTACTTAAATGTAGCTTTTTCTAAAATTAAATGCAAATTTATTATATCGAGCTGTATCTAGCTTTCAACGAGATTTATGAGCTGTATTTTTATGAACGTACTTACATATAATTAGAAATTAATTGCGACCTGCGATTATCACCTAGATGTTAAATTTCCTATTACCTTACAATTAGATTAATAATTCATAATTATTGAACTTACGTTGTTTGCGGTGAAGGTATTCGTTTCTGGACGTTGCTGCTGTACGTATCGCGGTGATGCACTCTTGCATAGTTCTGCATATGAATTCTCTATAATATAATAAAATACAGGAATCATTATTGCTCATTTAAGTTTACACACATTTGACTTTAAATAAATTATATATAACTATAAAATTAATTAAAGCAAAAGATCATTTCGTTATAAATGGTTTTATAACGAATTGTTTTAAATAAAAGCTCGTTTCGTTATAAGTATTTTTTTATATTAAAATAAAAAATTATTCAAATATAATTATTAAAGAATTTACATTTAAATAAAGAAATCGGCAACAAAATTCTACATGATCGTGCATATTACTTGCTAGCGTTATATTCTCACCGAGATAATCTATTAACAATTGAATTAATCTTTGGAAAATTCCGGCGGTTAGTAATAGTGATAACAAGAGCGATTTGTCTTACACGGGAGCGCGTTTATCATGCAATCACCGGATAAACCCGATCGAGGAGCATGCTGCGAAGCGGAGTGACAGGTACTCTCGCCTACCGTTCGCGTGCGGTATTATATCGGGATTCTTCTCGAAGCTCTCGATGCTATCGGCACTGAGGGGCAAGGTCGACGATTTGTCACGCGGGGACGAGGCGCCGGTTCCCGACGCCGCCAGGTTCGCCATACCGCCATCGTCATGAGAGTCCTCCTGAGATCGGGGTCGATAGCGAAGTTTGACAGCCAGGACGATCACGAAGATCACCAGGAGTAACCCCGCTGCGGCTCCTACCACGGCGCCCAATAACGGACCCGACAGCGACAGCATAACTGGCGTGAGGGCTGTAAATTGTGTCCAATTGTTTCGGGGCGAATACGAAGAAAGGGGGAGGATAATAACGGAGAGTAGTCGAAAACGAATTTCGCCGAGGAAAGTAAAGTAGCTGCAATAATGTCCTCCTTTGAATTTTACAATAACTGGAAGTATTCCCCCCATTGTCGTTCGACCATGAAGCGCAGGAAACATCGTAACGATCAAGTACAGACATATCTTTTTCTTTGCGACGAAAGAGAACTTCTCATTAAAAAATATTCTGTTTCAAATTTAAATTAAATATTAAAGATATTTTCACACGTGTTGGAAAACCTACGCGACAGCATTTTTTTTCAGGTTTATCACGATCCAGTTGATTTACGGAATATAATGAAAATTTTTAATCCCCGCTCGCCGCTCCCTTCTTGCTCGTTTTTTGCCGAAAATTGCAAGCCCTATTCTTTAGCTGCAACGAACAACATTGTTTCGCGTCTTATCGGATATCGAAAAACGTGATTTCTTATTTTGCATATTTTTTAAGAGAACCGTGTTAACAAAGATCGGATAGAAAATGCATAAAACGCGATAAAGGAAACTGCTTCGCTACGTCGCAATTTCCTCGTCGAATGTCGATTCGATTATGGATAAAGCATTTTCGATACAAAAGCGGCTTTGCCATGTCTTTTGTACGGTATATGTAATCCTTATGGAGAAAGCTCCGAGTTTTTGTTTACAATTCGACTGCTTTTATCGCGACTGACCGAATCAAGACAATCGCGTTACCAGATTTGCGAAGAAATCAAACGTGCTTGATTCGCTTGCGGAGAACTCGCCACGTCTTTGTCGTAAAATTTCTTTCCTGCTACCGATAATTATCACGATCATAATTAATGCTAATTGTTCGTCGTTGATTTACTACACTATACAATTTTTTTTTCTATTATGTTCGCCGGGGAAAAAAATACGTCTCGACACGAGCTCGTAAAAAAAAGGAGAAAAAAAATGCGCGTTTCGCGTGACGGAAATATTTATAAGCGAGTGTCGCGCGTAAATTTATAAATGCAAATTATGACAGATTATGACGATCGCGTGAGGTAATGCACGTGCTCGCCTTACGATGTCAGGGGTCGTTACACGATCGACAAGAGCTCGAGGGTCTCTCTCGAAGAAGACAGCGTTCCTCGATGAAGAAACGTTCGACGACGGAGGGGTGAATTCTTTTTTCTCTCGATCGCGAGGATCTTACCCTGTCCTTTTATTCGCGTGCGATTAGAGGCCGCGGAAGGTACGGCTGACAACATAAATCTAACTCGGAAGCGGGCGGGACGTCGCGCCGCAAGCGCAGCATCCTGCGCGTCTCTGATACGTTGGGAATACACGCGATATACATGGGAATGCGTGAATATACGTACACGTATGCGTATGTGCGGCATGGATCGTAAAAAACGTCGTCATAAAAAAATGCGCGCATATAAGGTTTCTCTTAGCTCTAACGCGATCATAAAGGCAGCTTCGCGTTGGAATCTACCTACGCGGTAGCATTCCTGGAGTTTATCACGACCTGGTCGATTTACGGAATGCAATGAGAATTTATAACATCCCCGCGCCTTCCCCTCCCTTTCCTCTCACTCTCTTGGCCCGTATCTTAGAAATAATCTAATTATATTGCGCCGGCGTTGTTACTTCCTGGCCGTTAATATCCGTCCGAGTATCGCTAAAAATCCGAGTAATTCATTCGTACGGAAAAAAATATAAAACGGCAAATTAAAATTCTCCGCATTCTACACCGGTTTTTATCCGGGGCTTCTATTAAAGCTCCATTCTCCCGTTTGCAGATATTTGCAGTTATTTTCGTTTAAAATGTGTGATCATCGCGAAGGTAAACTCGAGCGCGGGGCTCTCGCTTTCGCGATTAATAGGGAAATATTCGGTAGAAATTCGATTTCGGGTGATCGCTTCGCGACTTTTTCGGCAAATGCCAGGATCCGCGCAGGTCATTTTCGTAAGAGGCAAATCCCCCCCGGGGGTTCGTGGAAAAATAATCCCCTCTCAAATACGCGGCCGTCGACGAGTGTTTGCGCAGATCATAGATCATACAACCGCATTAGCAATGAATTTGGGATTCAAATGCACTCCATTCTCAACTCCCGGTATACTCAAGTTCGAGGCTAATCAAAACCCACTTATATCCGCGAACTCTGTTAAATGAATGCCTCTCCGCTGGCTCTCGTCCTTGTTCCGGCCCCCGTTTCCTTTCCCCGTTTCTCTTCCCCCTGAAGTAATATTAAAGCCAAGGATGCGTCAACACTTGCGGCCATCAAACTAAGCTAATGACGATTTGAATTCATGCTTCTGCACGTGAGCAGAAAATTTTGTCAGACTCGCGAATCTTTAGGTACATTCTTTTTAAACGCACTTTCGAAGAGCAGCGGTGAATAAACACGAACAAAAGTTTCTTTTAAAGGTCTCTTTGTAAGTTTATACATTAAAATAACACAACTGATGTTTTAATGATACTAAAAAAGATGCAAAGAAAACAGCAGCGCCGAATAAGAATTTTACTGTGAAAAAACCATCTCAGATTTTTTAATTGAGCTTGAAAAGAATTATCTTTCGTAATAACAGATATAATAAAACATAATGGAGAAAAAAAATTTAATTACACAGAAAATCAAACATAAATTTTTTAATCTTTTCTTAATTCTAGTTTCTATCATCTTGCACCAGGTTTCTCGATTAAAGATTTTCTCAGACACGTCTTGCGAATTGAATAAACCTGTAGAAAACGGGTACAAATAAAGAGACATGCAGTTCGTATTCAATGAATATTTGTGAAATTTTCATGTCAAGTAATAAATGAAGCGAGATAAATGTAACCGTCTTCGAACAGCAGATTAATTTAAATTAGACCTTCCGGATTTATCCTGGACTCGTCTTACGAAACACCTCATGATACAATAGATGGATGTGAACAAATCTCTGGAGCATGACTCGGGCTCTTCGTGCAATAACGCCGCGTTCCGTTGTGCGCGTCGCTTGTGCGTGCAGCTTCATTGTCTTCGAACTTAAGCCGCTTTCGGTGACCTTATCTATTAATTTACGAAAGATTAATTGAAAGCGCTGTTCCTGAAACTCCCTCGTGCTACACGTTAATGTTGCCTCACAGAATCTACTTCATTCGGGAAGCTTAAGATTGTTTGATCGTAGCAGCCTGATGTCTAGCGAGCGTAGCGGAAACACTGCAGGTAAATAAAACGTTAAAAAACCGCGTAAATGCGCTTAAAATGTCTATCAAGTCTACAAAGCGAGTATATTTCAATTCTGTAGAACACGTCGACGGACTAAAATTTCGCGTCTAATTAAATATGTCAGCGTACACAGGCGAGCGAGCGACCGCACGTTCAAATTTCAAGTTTTTGACAGTTTCCGTTCAAGGATCGCGATATAGTTTCTCCTGAATACTTGAGGCATATTCACGTCGCTGGAAGATCCAGCTGGAAGATTAGGCTTGGCCGCAGAGCAATTTTGGATGAATGCTTCTCGACAGGATTTACACGTACAAGCGGTCGCCTTAGCGGTATCCCTTGGAAACAAGTTCTTCCGACTTTGCTCACTCATGCGCGTGCTAACTGCTCGCGGGATATGCCAGGGTAAACCAGACCTCCGCCAAGAAAGCGGCGAAATCTTCGATCCGGATATCTCCGTTGGTTATCTTCGACGACGGTGTCGTTCGCAATGTGTCGCTGTGTATGTATCCGTGACCGGCGGCAAAAGTGTAATACAATAATCGCATAATCGCATTTCAAGATCAAGTACATGCGTCACGTTAGCGGGCACGAAATACGCCCCGTGTATTAGCGTAGTCGGGACAAACTGTTTACGTAAACGATTTTCCGTGGGTGTCATCGCGAAAACTAACAAACGCAGCGATAGATAATGGATTATTACGTTCATTTATGGTAATGCTTGGTACTCCGCTTGAACCTATAAGAATGTTTCGCAATAAATAGGACAAATAGGACATGAAAATGTGCCACCTAATAAATCATTTGTTTGTTATAACTTTCTGTGCTTTTTTTTTTTTAAATAAGTAGCGAAGTTGATTCAGCGATATATGAATTTCATACTTATGCGGATTTAATAAAGTTAATGAATATTTCTCGTTTAATCCAATTTTCATTTATGCATGGACGTGAAATAGATATTGATAAAGCATTTAAAAATGAGAAGAGCACTGATAAAACATTTTTTAACGAGTAAAAAGGTATACGGAATAGAGCCGATTATAAATTATAATTACTTTGAAATAACTAATTAGTATTATATACTTTTGCAGTACGCATTACGGAATTTGTCTAGCAAAATTAGATTTTTTTTTTCATCCCTCATTATGTCACATTTTAAATATGATTAATATGCTGCGAGAAATGAAGAGAAAATGATCATGCGTCACAACGCATACACGAATATATTAACGCGCTTTATTAAATAAAATTGAATTTGATATATAAATTATTTCTTTGATGATTTAAATATATATTGTAGCATAAGGATTTGTCGCATTTAAATGTGAATAAAGAGCCGGCCTCTTTAAACATTTTTAATTAAATGTATTGTACGACGGACATCGCACCAGCGAACTGTAACTCTTTTTTTCCTGCTCTCGCTAAACTTTACATAAAAAAAAAAACAAAGAGGAAAGTTCGTATTCAATTAATTAACATGCGGAAGCATCAACAGTGCTTTTTAATTCATATACATGTACGCTTGTTTTCGTATCTTAAGCTATACATATTGTGGAGAAATTACGAAAAAATTGGCATTCACGATTCACATGCAAGAAAAATTTGCAAGCGGAAGTTTGAGCGTAGGGAAACTCCAAGGTCTAATCACAATTAATACAGGCGACAACAAGACACATCTATTCAGCCTAATCAAGGAGACAGGCAAAATTTTCTCGCAACGTGCTGTATCGCGCTTTATGTTAACACGAAATCTGGCGCATGCAAGATCTGACCGTATCGTACGAACAGTATAACGATATTTCGCAAGTCAATCGCGGAATTCCCTTGGTGATTGACTTTAATTCGATGGTTCCGGCTCCTCGATGGACATGGGGAAAAAAAAGAACTTGTGGTACGTGCGCAAAACAAATATGTAAATTTCCAGATACTTCGTGATGAATTTGCCGAAGTGTTGACCCGTCGGTCGGTTTCCACTGACTGAACATTTTCATCGCGAGCGAATCGCCATGTAGAATATTACTCTATTTCAGCACGCGTTGCACGATTCGGGTGTGGAACATTTTTCTACGAAGCATTCGTCGCAACAGCCTCCACTGTATGTCCACATGTGAGACTAACACTGATTAATAATAATTGATCAACAGAGAGAAAATTTATAATCTATCCAAAAGATATGAAAAAAAGAGCGTCGGTTTAAAAGCGATTTCGAGCCTCTTGCTCAAAGTAAGGACTGCAGAATTTTATAGAAAGAAAAAGATAAATCTGCATAGTAAGAAAATCAATCATAATTGTAAATTATTATTCTATCAATTTTGCGCAAGGATACTATTTCCCAACTCCTCAAAATAATGTTATTCCTAGTTTAAGCTGAGGGAATGGAGACACGATAAAGTTCGTAAGGGATTATACTACTGTACGACACAACATCACAACAAGCAATTATACACAAGTGGATGTGATCAAAAGATAAGACAAATGGATTACTTGGGCTTTCAGACGGCTAGAAACAAAAATAAAAATCGCAGACGACCTAATATTTGCTTATTCCTCCTTCGTTATGTACATAATTCTCATCTATATTAGTCCATCACGATTTTCATATTTATTACTGATAGTCTTGGGTATAATTCGGGAACGGCATACGAAATTCGGATAATAGAACGAGTATACTCGATAACGTACTCGGAACGCGGATGAAACGTATCATTCGCGAGTACGAGTCGTTTGCTTCGAAATCTCGCGATCGCGATGCGACAGCAGTCTTTTCCAAGACGTCACCGGCCGAGAGAAGAACAATTTGGACTGTACAAGAAAGCTAAGGAATCGATTTTCGTATTCTCGCTCAATCGCAGCGACGATGTCGCTCGTGCAAAAGCACCTTCATGGGGACAATAACGGGGGTCGGGGGCACAGGGG
>VBVQ01003192.1:0-20105 GCA_011636635.1 Tetramorium simillimum | reverse complement strand
TATGTGAATTGCCCCTGACCGTATTTCTTCATAAGAAAATGTATATCACGAGATATCTCGAGATTTGCATATCTACTTCAGTAAATCGCTAAACAGTCAATCGGTAGATCAACTTCAGCGGTTTTCTGTTAACAATCACGGTGACATTGATGTTTCTCGCGTGCGGATTCAGAATCCACGTGCACGGATTGTTACGTGAATGAAAGTTGCACTATACTACGTACAATGAATCAGCTATTTTTGAGTCTAGTATGCAGAACAGGCCAATAAATATCATTCAAGGTTCAGCCTTTACTCCACATACTGGGAGCGCGCGAAGCATCGTTCTGCTCTTGCTCGCTACGATATTATTCGAAAACTTATGAGAATTCTCTTCATTCAATAATTAATTATGCAAAGTATATCAAAGAAAAATAATCTTTGTTTTATGACCTAATTATTTACTATTTGAGTTGAAATAATTAAATTTAGTTTACTATACATTTTCCTTTTAAATTAATACAAAATACTACAAATAAAATGTTTGCGAGAGAAGAAATGATGTTACAGTTTTGTCTTTAGAATATGATGCTGAAATCTTTAATTCATCCATAATTCATCCATAAATATCCAATTTATTTATCAGTTTGTCTATTATCTCAATTTTAAAGATTCTCAAAATTCAGATTAGGAACAAATGTGATAACGAAAACGTCATGTTATATACAACTTCAATTAGAGACATCGATACAGAATGAAGCTTTTTATACTGTAAACTCCTATGGGTTGCCACTGTTCCTACTCGATATTCGGTTAATTGGACTAAAACAATGAGACAAAATTAGCAACATATTGAGTAACTCTTAATTTTTTGTTGTTAATTTATCTAATTTGACTTTCATGTTAGTCAAAATTTAACCTTTCTTTTAGTCAAAATTAATGAAATATTGAGTAGAAGCAGTGACGACCTATGGAATAATTAAAAATGACTCAAATTGAGTATAATTTGACACTAAGAGTTTAACAGTGTGGCTTTCAATTCCATGTACATTTTCTGTAGAGACATTTTTTTTTATCACAAGGGAACAAATAACACGGAAATTCCATGAAATTGTGACCGCTCTCGCGCCAGCAACCGTCGTGCAGCTTGTGGACCTCGCCCTGACGATCCGATCTCTCGATCGGATGCAAAATCCGGCGGGCGCGCGACGGCGCGGCGGCGTGCGTCCGGTACTTCGCGACACTTCAAGGCCTAGTTTTGTCTCGGTCAAACAGCCGAGCTTTTCGTCGAAACGTCGGCAATTTTTGCCAAGACCGCGGCCACGTCATTTCGCGCTCCTCGCACGCTACTCGCGTCCGACAAGCTGCGCGCGGGCACGCTCGCATGCACGCACGAACGCATGGCATACTCGCACGCACGCACGCACGCACGCAGGCTGATACACACGCGCTGTAAGCAGAGACACGCGCGAACGACCTTGCATTTACTTTGCATATATACGACATGGCTTTGAGCATGGTCACACGGAACACAACCTTGGCGAGAGCATAAACGACCGGCGCTGCGAGAGAAGAGAAAGAGTGAGGAATGGGACGAGAAGAAAGAGAAGAAGAAGAAGAAGTAGAAGGAGGAGAGTAAGGGGTAGAGCTGTGGGGGGGAAACCCGGGCCGCGGACCCACGTCACGCCACTTTCGGTTTTATCGTCGTATATCCGGTCACGGTGTGATTTCCTTGCTCCTCCAAGATCCTACGTCGGCTTACATTTCGCGCTCGTCTTCGTAATAATTCACGATACATCGATGACCAAGCGGTATCTAGCTTAATATCGCTATTTTTTCTACACGCGATTTTTTTTCCGATCCGATACGCTTGCCTGTAGTTCGTACTGCAAGTGTATATTGCGTAAGCCTATATACTCGCGATGGGTAATCCCATAGAGATTCACTCGGCAGCGACGTTCTATATGCCACGAGTGCGAGCTCGACGTAACGCGTTGCAATTCAGCTTATTCATGTCCGCGATGGGAGGTTGAAATCGCGCGTTGACAGATTTCTTCTTCCGCGCCTGAACGTGTCAGACTTTCTCTGTGCGTACGTTGCTTATTTATAAATTTACGTGAGATCGGCCGAGATTGCAATTTGATTTCAATTTTTTTTTTTGTCAGCGCGACTGAAAAAAATTGAATCTTGCAAAATGCTCAAAAGGATTGCAAAATGCTTTCCGGTTCTCTCTTCTGCTATCTCGCATCATGACTAAAGCGGATACGTTGATACAAGTGATATTATAATTCCGTTATATCGTTCATAAATCATTTCGCCGCGACAACAGCTACAGATCTGTCTCACCAGATAACCGCACGCAGCAATCGTTATAAATTCCGAATGTATAAGTATGATTGATATATCAACTGCCCGTATCTTATTTTTATTATTGCAAATTTGCATTATATTATGCGAGCGCGTATAGTTTAGTTCACTTTTGCTACGAGAACTAAACTTTATATCAACCTGACAATAAGTCTAAAATCCTCCTCGAGAGAATTTATCTACGCTGTCGATAGATTTATCCGAAAACCCATCGTCACGCTCTAATAGAGATTAATTTGCACTTTTTTTAAAGCCAATAAAGTTGGGTTTTAGTTTTATTATACGTTTTTCGACTTAGTGTGTTCTCAGAAACGACGATTGCACCCAGCTAGTGCATTTAGTCGGGCTAGTGCGAATTTGTCAAAATATGCAAGGTAAACGTCGCTCACCGATCAATATTACTCAAAGTCGACAGACCGTCTGGCATACCTGCGCCGGCGTACCTGCCTTGTTTTGATCGAATACGTTGGATCGCATCCCGCCATCGCGCCGAGCTGCTTAAAAATTCAATGGCGATGGAAATCGAATCGCAACGTATAATCCGTGCGCCGTATCATGCGACACAGTAACAAACAACGAGATTGCGCTCGGCGTTGCGACAGAATTCTCTCTCTCTCTCTTTCTCTCTCACATTTCGGGATCCTCGGTATCACGCGCGATCCCGCGATGAATCAGCGCTTGGAATTTCGGCTAGGTCCGCGCTGGCTGACCTCAACGAGACCGAAAGTGAGAATTTTAGCGCCTACCAAGGCTGCCCAAATGCAGTCACTCGGATAAACACACATGCGACGATCGCCGCCATTGACATTTAACACGCAACCACCGTGGACTTACTGTGACGGAGAGGAAAAAAGACGAAGAAGAAGAAGATGAAGAAGGAGGAGAAGAAGAAGAAGAGGAAGAGGAGGAACGAGAGGAGGAAACCTCGTTCGCGATGGCGATGGAAGAGAAGGAACGATGGCGACGGTACCAGTGGTACATTCGATTTCCTGACCTTGAAAAAAAAGAAGCTGCGAAATGCCGATTGTTGCACAGGATTACTTGCAACTTTTTCGAAGCAGAGGAAGAGTGTACGGAGAAGGAGGGAGACGGAGGAGAAGTGTAGGAGGAGGACTATGACGACGACGAGGCGGAGAGAACTGCACGCGGGTTCTGTCTTGTTTTTCGGGCGTCGGTGCACCGGCGCTCGAGAATAAGCATCGTAAAGATCGAAATTGCTTCTCGGAACGTTTCGACTCTCTCGCCAGATGAATCTCTTAAAATATACCCGAAATTCCACATCCCGCCAATATTTGCACGAACGAGGCGGCAGGATATATATCTACGCGGGTTGCACCGCGCCTTTTAAACCCCCGAGCGTCTCGACGACGGCGGCGGGGCCATGTGGACGTAGTTTTTATTGTTGCAGAGCCGCTCGATCCGGATCGAGAGAGGAAAAAAAGTCATCCACCGTTCGTCAGAACTCGCGAAATCTTTTTGCGACGTTTAGAAGCAGGACTCGGTCGGCCGTGCGGAATCGGACACGTCGAAGAAGACTAATCGCAGAAATAAGATCGTTGATTACTTATTGTTGGTGCACGTCGGAAACACATTGATCAAATATGCCGTAACCCGTAAAATTGAATAAACTCTTTTATTATATTAGTTTATAAATTTCTAATCCTTTACATATATTTGATTCATCGTACATCTGTGTTGGAGACTATTACTTTTTTTAACTCATAAAGTATTAGAGAATTGCCGTTCTATCGGATGCTTAAGAAAATATCTACATTATGGAAATTGAATTTTATAATTTTATTATCAACCTTTTGATTCCAAAAATAATTTATTTAGATATTAAAATTTAATTAAATCTGAAGAAAGAGAGAACAGTTTCAATCAATATTGTTTACTATTTTTTGTTTAATGGTAGCAGAGTTTAGCTTGAGCTAAAATGAAATAAAAAACAAGGTCGATTCTCAGGGTGAATAAAATTAGAATACGAATAAAAGGATTAATGACATCGCTGCGTAATTAAAGCCTTCGCCGTTTTTAGCTTATACGTACTAACGGACATTCCAATAAATCAATAAACAACAGCGAAGAGAAGGCTACAAAATATTTATCAAATGGGGCGACATATGCTATTTGCGTTTTCGAGTAAAAACAGTGATAAAATGTAATATTTCATTTGAAATTGGACGTATCTCGATAAGAATAACGATGCATCGTCTTCATTACGTAACAGCGCAGTTTCTGACAGAGATTTGCCAACATAAATTGCACATACTACTGTCTTTTGTACGGACAATGACAATCTCCCTCATAGAGAGGACGAGCGTGCATATGGACAATTAGTATGTCACCGGTAACTGCTTTAACAAACGTGTCAAGATAGCGGTCGACTTTATACTGGGACAAAGACGAATGGACGGCCGTCGCCGATGTCATTCGCCACTTCGCGAAGTCGAAGACTGCCATGCTTATTGCAAATCCCGGATTATGCCGTTAGAGTTGGACAGAACAACCGGAAATCCGACTGGGACGCTAGTTTAACGCTAATCAATCGATCCTTAAAACATAGCTTAGAATAAAGATTTCTTAAAATTTCTGTAGATATCTTCAGCAACGTATAGCGTATTATTCGTAATATTTTTACATTTACTTTCACATCTTATTGTTTTTAGATTTAATAATTAGTAGTCAACCATTGTACGATAATAAGAATTCAAATACGCACTGAAAAATGTATATTATGTTTAGCGAAAGTTGCTCGATACCACAAAAGTTGTGTCAAAAAAAAAATTGGAATTATATTTGTCAGAATTGTATTCAGTTATTAATTGTTTATTGACGCAAATCATGTAAGTTTGCATTAAAACTGTTAACAGAGAAATTAGTACTGCGAGTTAATTTAGGCCTTCGAGCTGTGAATTATAATTCGATGCGCTCGTTGTCCAGGTTGCTCGTTAATTCGCACTTTGATATAAGGGCAATGAATGAAAACTCGTCGGCCTATTTTCTCCAATGACGGCGAGACGAGCGACACCCTCTGCTGTCCGTTTGTAGATCGAGAGTCCTCGAGTGAAAGTAGAACCTTCCTTCTCTAAGGTAAACTGGTGTGCGCTTGCTCGCAAACAGACGGAGAAACGGCATTACCAGGAAGGGAAAAAGAGCGAGGGAGACGGAAAGAAGAGAGAAGCGCCTGACTTCTTTGCGAGGAGGTGAACTAGTGTATGCGAAGACGGAGAAACGTCATGAGGAAGGTGAGAGAACTCGGGAGAAGGAGAGAGTAATTGCATACACAAGGTGTCCGATAACATTCTTTTCCTCTATTTCTCAACGTGAAATAGAGACACTTCTGTCAAAGAATTGACAATGAGGCGTTTTTCACAATCCTTCAGCCGTCGATGAAAGAATTTAAAAGTAAATTAAGTTTCAGAGATGTAAAGATTGGTGAGTCGCTCCGTGTAAAAGTTGTCGACTCGTATTCGTAGGATTCCCAGTCTCAATGCCGAGTCTTTTGTCCCGTTTTCTCCTTAAAAGGAGAAGGATTTCGTCCCATTTAAAAATCTGCAATTTGTGTTAAGCAGGCTTTTATCTGTCGTAATAAAAGAGAATGTGTTTTCTATTTCTTTCGAGTTTTAAAGATGTGAATACACACGACAACTCTGTTCTACATTTATTTTCAAGCAAACTGGGTATTCATCACAATGTCTATTAGCGTAAAAACTGTCAGAAAAAAAGGCGTTTAAGTAACAAGCTAATAGTTTTGCTTGGAAAAAAAAAGGGATGGATGAGAAAGAACGGCGGGAAAAAAACGTCGCCCTATATACACGCGCGTCCACGCGAGAGAGGCTCGGCTGATCGAACTCCGAGACCGCACGTCCACATGTCGCGAATTGTGGCGACTCGGGGCGGCTGGCCGCAGGCATGCATGTGCGATATATGTATATTCACGCATTTACTTGCAAGCCGATCATGGCGCACCTGCGGATCGGTGCGACGACGGTGGCCGTGACGCTGGTCTTAGTTACGGTCGGCTCGTCCCAGTACGTTCTCGGATACTTGACAAGTTCCCAGATGACCGGTTGGTCACTTTTCTCCCCCCCCCGGCGTTGGTATAGGTAAAGGACGCATACGACAGTCCCGATATCCCTCGCCTGTCTCTGTGGCTAACTGTAGCTAGGTACCGAAAGAATGTCGTGTGAAGCTTTTGTTACCGCACCCTTAAGGTCCTTCCACGGATCAAGACGCTAGCTTCATAGCTACATATATATAGAGGTGTTTCACCCCGAGGGGAAAATTTCAATTTCGAGGTCACGCATATGCATATAAGATGTAGAAGCAGAGAGAAAGACGTCGCTTTTCTTCTATAATACCTTTCACTTTTTGAAATTCTTAGAGAGACGCGGCTACTTTTACATTCTATACTAATAATAAAACTTTCTATCATATTTTGCAGCCATAATTTATTATTAAATCTATATGCAGATATAATCATGCAATATAAATAATGCAGTGATAATAACAAGATATTTGTTCTGCAATAGTTTATTCGCGAATTTATATTCATAAATATATCTATTTTTATTACGTATCTGTTGTTGGCAGAAATTTAAAACAAATTTTATTTTTATTCTTTTATTTATATATCTCACAATGTAATCAATTGCATAATCGAGTGAAAAATTCCGTCTATTGAATGCAGTGATAACAAAAAACTTACAGCATGCGCATAGAAGAATGCGGTAAACATCGTACCGAGCATTCCTTTAGTAACGATCTCGCTCTGCTCCTCGTCGCATACCGGCGCATTGTAAATATCCTTGGCACACGGATATATCACCCTTTCGCCAATGAAGCGGACGTGTATTTTCCAGAAAAACGTATGGAAAAAAAAAGAGCTTGAATTGCACGCTAATTACATGCCCTTGTGATGAAAGCGTAAAGTGCGTTCCGCTATTACATCGCGGGAATACTCCGATACGGGTACGGGAGTACGGGACACGGGGTCGAGGATAACTGTACACAATGATTGTAATGACGGCGCGGTATTAAATGCAAACTCGAGATATCGCGTTTCTGCAACTCAGCCTTATTGACGCATTGTGGCGTCGATCTGCGTTTAACGTATTGACGTACCTACATGTAATTATCATCGGTCACTGTTAATATCGGGAATACAATCTGGAGGACAGCACCCTCGTACGAAACATATCCGTCTACGGTTACTGTTAAACTGATATTACGGAATTGATGTTCGCCTCATATTGCTAAACACATCTTTATCTTATACCTGCATGTCCTCTCGAAATTCGTTTAAATTCAAAGAACATAGTTTTCACAGGTATTTCGTTGCAATTTATGATTAAACTTTATATTGAAATAAACAACTTTAAACATTGCTGCGGTACAACAGAGGCCATATTAAAACATTTCCACTGTGGAAACTGGAGCGAATTTGCAAAGTGATTATGATTGTTTTTCTTCCCTTGCCATCTTTTTTCTTCTTCGTTGCTTTAATTTTGAAATCTGTTCTACTTTTTTCTACGATTTCAAGGAAAACAGATTTAGGGGAAAATTTCACTTTAACGTAAGGCAAAGTCTCGGGCGATTCGGCGTCGCTTTTACACGTTAAGAAATTGGGTGATCTCACTCGTGGCTCGGTTGGAAGAACGAAGTGGACGAGACACTAACTCCGGCAATAAGCCGCAATAAGCAGCGCGATACACGCGAACTGTGTCACAGCTACTCTTGAATGCAGGTCTCGAGCGAAGCGGAAGGAACATTTGCTTCGCGGGCGGATGTAAGACGTGGGAAGGTAGGAAATAATAGGAATTGACGAAGTACAACATCAGCGGAATGACTTGGCAATAATACAATGTTGCAGTGCCTCCCGCGGCCTACTTCCGGCTAGGAATTCTAATCCGTAATGCCGTACTCTCTGCGACGCGCGTTCCCGATACCAGCGTGCCACGGAATAAAACAATATCAGCGCCAGCTTGCTTTCTAAAATATGAAATCTGCTTCTCTCCAACAATGGTTACGATGCTCCATCGATGCTAATTCAGCTGGTTTCAGTGAAATATGCTGTAAATCGATTTCTTAAACTGGGTTTCATAAATCGATGGAAAAGCCTAATTCGTGAGACTGTAAAGGCACAAGATAAATAATCTAAAGTCTTTTCCTGAGAAACTGACCGGTAGACACCAAAATATCTTTATATCAAAATTATTGTCGATATAGAAATTTTCTTCTTATCTACGGGCCGTAGATTCACTGATTTAAATACGGTGTTTGCTTTTCATAGCTGTTTAACGTTCGATTTCGAATTTTTGTCTATCCGTGACCTAACATCTCGTTAAAGATTTTTAACTATCCTTATCACATAAAGACTATTGATGTCTCGACACTCCTTCTCTATGGATTGACTCTCAAGCTATACAATATTTCTAATATAAAGACTCGAAAGGACTTTAAAAGGACATTGAAGAGTTAATCGCGTGCGGCTGCATTCTCGCGAATCAACCGCGACGGGACCACCCGCACGCGAAGGCTTTTGCGAGGAGTGATTTACGACGGACGGCCGTCTCCGCCGAAACAAGCGGTGCCGATTCGCACGTCGCTGCCGCGTGTCTGTCAGTTGAACCCGCAAAAATTCAATTGGAACCGAGGTGTATCGTGCTGCTATCAGCACGAATCGCGCGGACCCAACCGATTCGCGACACCGCCCGCGATTTGCGATAGCGAGCCTCCGCGCGCGAAGCTCCTCGCTACGAAAATAGAAATATCTCCGGCGGGGCGAAGGACACAGCGCTTTCTTTTCGTCCCTTTTAGCGTCCCCCTCCCCCGGTGAATTCCCCCATCTCTTTCATTCCTCGACACCGGAGACCGGTGCGGGTCTTCGGGGCCGGTACTACCGGCCGATAGGAGGAAAATCTCCATCTCCGTCGCGCGGCGCGGCGCGGCGCGGCGCGGTGAGGTGAGGGATCGCGAAATTAACCGCATGTGAGTGCTCTAAACGAGCTATTACCATTGCCGGGGCGTTTACATGGTAGGTGGTGATTACACAGCGCATTCAACGCCGGGCGAGACCAGACACTCCCCCCAGTCCAATCGCGCGCGCGCGCGCGCGTGTACACGTACACGCGGGCGCGTATACGCGTAACGCTTATTTCGGCTCGCACGTACACACGTTGCGGGCACACTCTCGCACGCACGCGCGCGCGTACTCAATTATGCACACGCTGTCCGACGGCGGCGTGACGTATACTACATATATGCATGTTCATCTGTCTCCAGGGGTCCGGATGTTCCGCTTTTCTCTCTCCTTTTCTCTCGCCGGCTTCCTTTCCTCCTTAGTCTCTCTCGCTTCTTTTGTTCCTCTTCGTCGCTCTTTCTGCCCGCAATGCTTTCTCCTTCGTTCTTCCCCGTCGAACGTCCACCTATCGCGAGCCAGTGACGAAGAATTAATTGCGCCGGAGTCCTTGGCGCTCCTCCTCGCGGACGGACGGACGGACGGGCGCGACGTGGGGCGATCCTCTTTGTTCGCTCGAACGTGGCTTCCCGTATCGGCGCGCCGAGAATGCATATGCGTATGCGTGGGTGTGCGTTACGTGCGCCGCGCGGGTGTACCGGGCGCGAGACGTGCACACATGCACCGTTGCTCCGGACCCTGAGACCCCGGGCCCCGGGTCGCGCCGCGCCGTCCGGAGTCTTTGGGTCGACAGAGTCCGCAAGATTTGTTCGCGGGTCAAGGATGTCGGGTCGTTGCGGGCAAACCGATCGTAAGATAATCGTGCAGACAGAGAGCTTCTCTCTCTCTCTCTCTCTCTCTCTCTCTCTCTCTCTCTCTCTCTCTCGCTCGATATATTTCCCGCGGAACCTGTCGCATAAAGATCGCGATAAGGGGCTTAATGCCGTTGTTTCATTTATCGCGCCGCGATTTGTATACTTTATTAACTTGCGTTTTAACTCGCAATTGCAGGCGGAATCTTAGCGACGTTTGGAAGTTATCTTAAAACGCGACGCTCACGTTATGCTACGTGTGCTTTTATTTACTCCGAGTAATTAGTTGAAATCGCTGCATCTTTGAAACTTAATTGTAAATTATTTCAAAGTGTTGGCTAATAGCGAGAATTAACGAGATGCTAATTTCTTCATGGACATTTAACAAAAATCTTATACCCGACTTTGTATCGCTAAAGGCGGACGTGTATTCTACGAGAGAGATAAGTTTATGTTTTTAACGTAAATTGAACTCACAATCAGTGATCTGTAAAAGTCTGCTTTTAATTATTTTGTGAAATATTTATATTTGCTTACATTTCTTTCCTTTCGTATTGCAACTTTGAGTTTCTTTGTTCAATTTCGCTAAATCTCTCAAATCAAATTGATGTCCTATTCTTAAAACTATAAGAGGCGATTATTTATAAATTTAATCTCTAAAATTTTCGGTTGACCCTGAAACCAACGGTGGACTAACGCATCGTCAAAGGTCCGTCCAGAGAGATCCTTCCAGCGCCAGAAAGGGGGATCAGAGCGATTCGTTGCAAGGCCCACTCCATTATATCCGAACAATGTAACAAATAACCTCATCAGACTATCTCAGACGCCATTGTGAAGCATCGTCCGACGTTCGTGGGGAATGCGCCTTTGCCCGTTTTGTTTCGAAAAAGGAACCCGCTTAGAAGTTCTGCTTCGTAAAGATTCGACCGTCTCGGCTCGGCTTTACGCCGGTAGTTTCATAATTCTCCCCTAGATTCCACGATTTTATCTAATATCTCAGCAATGCGCGCGTTTTGCGCTTACCTGCGTGTCTTCTCTCGAATTCTCCGTCGCAAATACATATGACTTCAAAATTTACAATCTAACGGCTCAAACAATTCATGTGGAAAACTCAATGAATGATTTCACACACGCCCCACTTTCGCAAAACTTCATTCTCCCCGATCTTCGCCAAGCATGGTAAATTCATTGAACTTGGTATAATCTCGATCAATTTCTATTATACGAGTGTCAATCTTTGACTTTCTTGAAAGACTAAAGTCAAATGCAAAGTCCGAGAGCAGAATGTGAAATCCTTCAACACGTCGCGTTGCGATAGGTCAGGAACTTTGAGCAACGGGGTCGAAACGGAATTTTCGAGATAACAGGAGAGAGGGCCAGGTCTCGCCGTTGTTCCGTCACCTTGTTGACTCGGACATTGTTTAGGTCGCCGGCCACGAAGGCGACGCTCGCCCGGGAACAGGAACGGCCCCTCGGCTGACTCTTGGCGCGAATCCACAACGTCGCCGGACTAGCCAAGCGGGCTAGTCGCGCGATCAATTCCACCGACACCCACGCGCGACCCCGCGCCGCCGTCGTATCCGTCGCGCTCGTTATCGGGCTTTCCAAACCTTTTACGTTGCCGTGTCTTTCCTCTTTATGTGTTGCTGCCCGGCCTACGTCCTTCAAGCTTCAAGTTTATCGGGAATCGAGAGGTGAGAGTCTCCTCGCTCGTGCGGGAGAGAGAGACGGGCGGGCAAGGAGAAACGCGGCGTAACCTCCCGCGGTGGAATTTCGGATAAGTCGGTCCCTTTCTCTCTCTCTCTCTCTCTCTCTCTCTCTCTCTCTCTTTCTCGACGGTCACTTCATTCCCCTCTCATTCTCTGGCCGTTGATGCGACACCCGTTACCTTCTCTCAGCCGTCCCGTATCAGATCGGCTAACGAAATTTTATGGCCCTCCCCTCCGCATCTTTTATGTTTCCTCGATCTTAGATTTTATGATCGCGCGTGCGGGCAAGAGGTGGCAGAGGACACGGGCGAATAAAACAGCAAAGCGGGTCTTCTATATTATTTTAGAGTATCGTGCGCCGGAAGAGACGACTCGGCCGAGCGTTCCGATAGAGCGGTAACGATCGGCGGCATTAAACTCCAATCCCGAAGTGGTGGTAATGTTATTTCGAGCGTGCGATGCAGATTAGCTCGCAGGATACGGTTAGATGTTGGCGAGGAGCCGGTTGAGCCGGTGGCATATCTCTCTCTTTCTCTCTTATCGCGAGAAATAACTTGGGTGCCGGTTAGATGTAATCAACTAATAAACTGTGTGCGCAAGGAGATATAAATTTCATCGATATACGGTCGAAGTGCTCACGGGGAATATAACGCGATCAACGCTTGTCTTCTTACTGTCATCGCATTGCCAAAACAGTGGAATCTTTATAAATTGCGGACCATTTATTACGAAGGCACTGTTGCACCGAGCGACGTTTATTATCATAGTGCGTCAGGAGCCCCCGCGTCTAAGATGAATTAACCGTGACTGAGATGCTATATGGTAACCACTGTTATCCTTTATTCAAACGTAACTCAAAACTCTCTTATATAATCGTTTTTATCATACATTTAATAATTTCAGTGTTGAGATATTTAATTGTTCTTGTATTATATGTTTATTGTATAACTAATTAAAATATGAAAGGAATAAATTAAAAATTAAAAGTTAGAAGCGATTTTTCACCTAAATTAGAAACATATAAATCTATGTTATTATCTATTTAAATCAGTACTTTAAATTTTATAGATTTAAAAAAAATCCTTTTTATATATGTATATATATCTGCATTATAAATTATAAATGTCTGGATTTGACTGAAGAGATTTAGATTTACAATTACTTTTCTATTATTAAATTATAAACATGTAGTGCTACACATATTATACTGTCCATCAGTTTTATCCAATTTATATTATCCTTTACGAAGCGTGCTATTGCGTAGTGCTAAATATATGTAATGTTTACTATGTAACTATATTCTAATTATAAGCATATTTAACTGTAAGCTAATTGCGATATTGCTATATTGAGCATCACCTTGGTTATTCACGATTAGAATTGTCCAATGTGCAATGTGCGGCTACGTTACGAAATGTAGGACGCGAGTTCGGGTCTAGGCTGAGATGATCAGATTAATTGTCTTTTAACGTTGCTCGCGTAGAAACGGACAGGCAAATACTAACGCAAACAGGGCCCGCCCCGTTAACTCGTGACATTGCTAGTCACGATGTTAATATTCACGATGACGTTCACCAGTGGAGCTTTTTCCTCCTTCGCAATTAAACCCTTGACAGCTGAGGATTGAATTAGGCAGCCGAACGCTGTCAGATTAGATCGGGCGGAAAGGCTCTTCGATACATTCGTGCATGTACGAATTTAGTAATCCGCATTTATTAAGTTGCATAGAATTTCGGATCTCATTGACAACGCAATATATCGCGTTGTGCGTCATGACAGCTGGAGTCACTCACAGTGACATAACTCACTGAGGCGCAAATATTTGCATCGCGACGAGTAAGAGATTAATCTTCATCCCGAATATGTTGAGCTTGTCACGTAACAGTCCTGGATATTTCTGAGATCATAACTTTCGTGCAATTTTTGTCATACTCGTATTTGTTGAACTCCCTTTAAAAGAAATTAATCGGGAAGATTTATCTTATAATCATAAAGATTTGAAGATTTATGTAAAAAATAGATTATAGTCTTTCAATCTTTCAATCTGTAATTAATCTTCTGCTAACATCATTCTATATTCAACTAATATCTCCGTCAAAGAAAATTTAAATTAAAAACGAGACATTTTCTTTTTTTTAATTATTTAATATTACAGATATATAATATTTATCATACTATACAATATGTATAATAAATAAAAGAGCAAATTTATTTTTCTTTGAGATAATTTTTAACGCCGCATCTCTAATTTCCCAAAACTAACAGCAACGGCAAGGCATCTTCCACACTTCTTCGAGATTTGCTGTTTGAAAAACGACCTCCTCGCCGGTCGGTCGCCGTTTCTGCAATCGTGTTGAGTTCGCGGATGATCGAACGCCCGCGGAATCACTTCATCCCGGGAGAGTGCCGGGTCACAATATCATAATACGCGTAAAGGAATCGCCGCGAAGGGATCCTGATGTATGTCGTACGCCAACGCCTGGGCGCATGGCACCGGCACGAGGGGAACAGAGAATGAGAGATAGGGCAAGAAAGAGAGAAAGGGGGACAGGATAAAACGGATAAAGAGTTGAACGGCGAGAGAGGACGACGGTGGTAGCGGTTATAAAGATTTGTAGGGACAGGTTCCCGGACGAGTGGCACACAGCTGTTGCGTCCTCGCCTCCTAGGTGAGGTGGTTCATAGTAGATCTTCCTCGTCCTTTCCACGTCGTCTTCGTCCTCGCGCTTCTCGTTCGCACTACCTTCACTGTACACCCACACCAAGCGCCGACCTGCACGCGCTCACGCGCGGGCGCTCGCGCGCGCTGCCTCTGCCTACCTACCTACCAACCTACCTACCCACGGTGATCCTGCCCGGCTAACACACTGCCACACTAACAACCAACCGCCATTCTACCACGTAACGGTACATCACTCCGCTCCTATGTGGTCCTTTCGGTTATGTCGCGGCCGGGCAGCTGGTGGAGAACGGCGACGGAAGTGCGTGACGGCGAGAGGGGGAGACGTTGCCGGTGCGAAGGGGCTTGCGGGCGGGGCGGAAGAACGGACGACAAAACGGGACCGGGAGGACCGGCAACGAGAGCGAGAGACAGATACCCAGTTTGGGACCAGCTCCGCCACTTATGTCAAAGTGCCGGCGAAATTTCGTAACTGCGGCGATCGGAAAACGCGAGCGCAGTCAATATAATCACCCCGTGACGAATCGTTCCGCGCCAGCTACTTCGCGACCACGCGCTGACACGAACATTTGTGTATAAATTTTTACATAATTAATTTGCGAGCACAGTTCTTCCGGGTGACATGTACATATACGTATTGCTTGAAGATATCTTCCGTAAAGAAAAATTAAGAAATGGCTTTCTTCAAACATTTTTACACTATAAATTATTTTGATTTTATTCAATGTTGATCTAGTCACTTTTTAACAATGACAAATAAAGTTAAAATTGCATTTTTATGTATAAATTTCAACTGAACAAAAATGCAAAAAGTACTAGAAATAAAAAGATTTTTTTGGGATTAAAAAAGTGAATTAATAAGATCTCAATTTTGATGAGAAGAGAATTGGAATTTTTATTATCCAAAATATTTACAAACCGAAGATACAAATCTTTATTTCTCCATCTTCATTAAAGACCACCTGCAGACTTTGTCTCCTCGGCAATTTCTACGTTAAGAACGAATAATTCGAAAACATCAATTCGCTAAAGTGGTGTATGTTTCATTACTATTTCATAATTCATATTCATATAACCGCGAAGAGGAGGTCGAGAATTTCTCGAAGGATACCGAAACTTCAAAACAACTGTGTCCTCTATTGTAAACGCATGACATCGGCGCGTATGACGTGCTCTGCCCACACTTCTCGGTCGTTGCTCCGTGCATGCGTGCTCGTAGTGTCCACACACGTATCTCTCTTTCTCGTGTGGCGATTTGCAGCGCGAACGTGCACACCGTAGATGCGTACACGCGTGAACGAGCTCCTCCACATCGGACTCACGAGACGCGCGCGCGCGCGACATGCGTGCATACGTGCGTTCGTACATGCGTGCATGCCGCGCGCGAGTACTTTCACACGGAGGTGAACAACACGCCACGGTATCCAGGCCAGGGGTGGCCAACCACCACTACCTCCGCCGCCTCGCCGAAGATACCGACTCTCTCGTCGCCGCTCTTGCTCGCGCAACGTCTCTCCGCGCGGCGCGAGAGAGGCGAGAGAGTTGTTGTCTCTTCCACACGCGACATACGCGCTCGTTCTTACGCACGCACGCAGGCGAAACGAGTCACCGGCGAACCGTCGTCGCTGCAGTCCCCTCGGCGGTTAACACGCCTCGGCGAGATCCTTGGTATCGAGCGCGATAACCTTCCTTCCTTGGCAGCGAGCATTGCTGCCTATTAGATGTTCCTCATTTGGAGCGCTGTGTCGAGGCCAAAGTTCTATCGTACAGGCGGACGGACAACAGCACCGGCCAGTTCAGATGATAACAAGTATATAAAATATATAGATCGCAATCTGGAAGTCCTGTTAACAAGTGTATTTAATTGAGACGGTAAACATGAAAGTTACTCGGCATATTTAGTGGAAAGAGCAATAGTTTTTATTGAAAATTCGAATATATTCTTTTCAATAATTTTTTCTAGTTTTTAATATTAAATATTTGTTTAAATCTCTCTAAATTCTACATGCCTGTGTATAAATTGTTGGTGATAAGAACGTATATTAATATTATTATTATTTTATAAAATGTATGTTAAATTAACAACTTGCTAAAATTGGAGTAGCAAAATTAAGAATTTAAAAACATCAAACCTAACCCATATTCTTCTCCCTACTCTAAATATGCTTCTATTTTGCTAAATGTGTTTTATAACATAAAATATTAATTTATAACGAAAACGCTTTAATATTTTATCACTCCAAATCCCTGACTTTTTAATATCATTACAATTACTAAATCTCAGCTGTTATCTTACAGTACTGACTATCAGGATAGTGGAATTTGTGCAAAACTGGCATTTCGATTATTTGAAAAATCGATAAGGAATTATTCGAATTCCCCGCTTTAAAGACTGCAAATATCTGAAGACTGAAAAATTGGATCATCAAGGTGGTACAAGCATAAAAATTTCGATAAAAAGGTCCGCGTACCGTATGGTGGCCATACCAATAATATGTCGCGTGCGTCATGTACGACTCGTCATATATATTTGAAGGCGAGGCTATTATAATCCTCCGTACGTTCGTGCGCGGTGGACGGTTTGACGTTAATTACGGCGATTTTAACGGTTCGGATGCGGCCCAAGTGAAATTATTGCGGGCGCTTGTCAGTGATATCGGTGATGCCGGTACTAGAAATCGCAAATAATCGCCGGATGCTAACGAGAAGAACAGCTGCTTCATATAATTTTCCTTGACGTGACGTCTTGTTTTACAGTCGCGGTAGCAACGTGTGTTATTTCTCTGTAAATCTGCGAAATTTCAGAGAGACGATCGTCGAGTAATAGACTTATATATTTTGACAATCGGTATTTTCTGCAAATCGGATTAGGAATGAGAGAGACAGAATTCTTTCTTTATTGATTATAATCTTTAATCACTTTTATTTTTACTTGACATCGATGATATATTTGATTTTTTTCAAAAATCACGGCGTTACGTTCCACTTTACGATTTAAAAGTATGAAAATTTTATTGTTTCTAATTTTATTTAAAAGCACAATTGTATAATAATTTAACAGAGGAGAGAAAGAGAAAGAGTATATTTGAATACTACAAATTGCTGAGTAATTTATGAGGAATTCATTAAGTCTAATCGAATTCAAAGAAAAATTATTTAAGCGAGTCCGTTGATATTAATTTGAGATAAGTAAAAATAGTACATTAACAAAGCAATAAGATGCATAACGCAACTGTGTCGACACACACGCGATTAGCGATTTACCTTGTCTATTGCAATCGCTTATCGAGCGGCTGATTATACAGATTAAGAGACCGCATCGAGCCAGCGAGCTTTTAATGCTTGTTTATTTCCCAGGCGTTCGCGTATATGATAATAATTAACTCCCAGTGTACGATTTACGCTTAGACGCGTGGTTGATATCTTCCTGTTTACTCTAGTATCACGGCAGCGGCGATGTATGTACGAGTTTTCGCACATACTACGCGCTACGTTTAATGCAACGCTCGGTCATCGGCGGGAGATCGCGATAATTAGCGTAAAAATCGCCGCGCGGCATCGCTCGCCGCGACTCGTTTACGCGTCCCGTTATGCCGCGCGTCTGCGACGAGAATCTTATCGTCTGGGACATCGATATTTGCCGCCGATGACGAGGTCGAGATTACCCGCTGTAGAATACAGCCGGTGTACCGATGACTTGATACCTGAATGAGGGACGAACCGGTATACCTCTTGATTCAATACGAAAGACACCGAGATAAGTTTTACTAACGATAAGTCGTAGAAACTAGAAATTCGACGATAGCGATAATAACAAAACGTACGGCCACTTATACCTCGATACTGAAGCTCCAATTTAAGATAAGCCTTCGATGACTTTATATTTAATATCTGTCGAAATATCTCTTTTACCACGTAAACACGTATCGAAACTATAAAGTTTCAAAGTTTAATCAATATCAGATTCCTATAATTTGAGATGTAAATAACGTGCGATAATAAATATATCGTGCAACTAATTTTCAATATTAACCCTTAAAGGCTATCGTGAAATTTCGGCCCATGTGAATTGTTTTAAAATTATTAAAAAATATAACGATTGGTTATACTTATTTGTTAAATAGTTCTTCAGACTATCAGTAATGATAACGTAACATAAAACAGATTAGTTCTCTCATATATTTGACTACACACGTAAGAAACAAAGTTGGTTTGATATGATATTTCACTCGTTCGCAGTAATCTTAAGAGTTAAAAATTCGAATAAAATAGTCCCCAATTATAAAATTAAATACAGGACAAAATATCTAAATTTATTCGCTGAAAAGTTTATCATTTTTAATCATTCATTAAAATTTGAAGATTAACGTCTCGACATTTTTGCAGTGGAAACGTCAACTTCTAATTCGTGAAAAAGATCTATTTGAAATAAGATCTATTTGATACTTTATATTTATTTCATACGAGGATATTCTCTACATTTTTTTTTTATTCATGTCGTTCGACATCGTATCGGTTCAGCGTTCTTTCGCGATGTTCCTCTTACGAGAGGAGAGATGTGGCACGGTGCCACCTGAAAATGAGTCTCGAGACTCGCGGCGGATCGGGCCGCAGGTGTGAGCGTGTCAATTTAACGACGACGTCGACGACGGCGACAGCGACGATGACAACGACGGCGAAGACGGCGCGTACGACGTCGGCATACCGAGGAAGACTAAGGAGCCTTAAGGAGTGAACTAAGTGATGCAAGTCCTCCTCCGTCGCGCGTATGCACGCACGGTGCAATGCCCTCGCGACGGACTTAGAGATAGTATCGTCTACACCCACACGATGACGTCGACCGCGTCGCGCTTCTTTATGTCACGCGCTCTTTTACGCGCGCGACAACTAACGACGGGATCGAGTCAATAGATGAATCTCAATCCAATCCAGCAGCCGAATACACCTTTAGAATCAAACGGCAGTTCGATGAACGGCGGCTTTCCCGTTTGGACGAAATTTAATCGGAAGAGAAATCTACTTCTTCTGGTTAAAATGTAGCATGTATGTGTTTTTTTTTTTTCGAACGCGTGCCTGATACGCGAGAAAAAAAGCGGTCGCTCTGAAAAAAAAAAAGAAATTATAATGGCGTTAAATGAGTCGTATATCTATACTGTTGGGACAGTAGCAGTCATTGGATATTACGCGATTCAAACCGCGCGATGATAACCGCCGTGATATGAATATGACGTATGGTTATTCAAAGATGCAAATGTATAGTCTCTACGTCTCTGTTTGTCGGGCAAGATCCACGTCCTACTTTTCTACGTAGCCGAAGACTACGACGGAATTTTATTGGCGTCTCCGTGTGCGGAGGTGAAACTAAGTCAGATACTGCGACGTTTCCCTCCGATGCGGCATGCCGGCTCTTGCCTCTTGCATCAGATCGCGAACATAATTTTCATGTAAAGCAGGAACTTTCATTCCGCAATATGTCGTAGAGTCAACGAGCTCGGTATCGTCTTACGGCGATATATCTGATATATATATATATATATATATACACAGTGCGCCAAATAAGTAATGAGACTGATTTTTTTTCCTGCAACACTTTCAAG